>CACRXK020005650.1:0-27411 GCA_902702795.2 Paramuricea clavata
GGGGGGGGGGGTAGCACCCCCCTGCACCCCCCCACAAAATCCGTCTATGGCAAAGTGTGCACCATTGAATGGTGTGCACGCTCTACCATCCCCTCTCGGAGGTCCAGGGGATTAGGACTAGTTTTACTATAAGCACTATTGTGCAGAAGATGGTGGTCAACCTGTAGTTTAGTTTATTTATTTATTTATATTTTATCAGAGTGAGAAAATAATTATTCTTTTCATTCTATGTAGCAGTCTTGTATTTGGTGACAAATAAATAGAATTGAGAAAGGTATAGTTAATTCATTGGACATCAAACTACGTCTCTGAAGTTATTAACTAAGTATCCTTAATTACCTAATTTGAGATTTTCCAGTTTCGTTTTCTCCACAAAACTCAGTGATCTTTCCCGTTTCAACGCCCCCACCCAACATGTCGTCCATCTCGGCACAAGACGTCACAATATGACGTCGGTTTTTCTCTTGTTCAAATAACTCCCATGCGTTGATTGGATGAAAGACATAGTGATTTCCACTCTCATATTGACTTGTATCACATACATTCTCATTTTTATTCCTGGATACATTTGTGCCAGCAGCATGAATGTCGGTCATGTCAATGTCGTTCTCCAATGCACTCATCGGAGCAGAATCGATGAGGTCTTTGCTTTTAAATCCATTCATAGAACCTGAACACAGTAAAGTACAGTTGTGGACACTTTATGAAATATTGGGGGGGGGGGGAAGACACAAGAATTATACAGGGGTCCGGGGGCATGCGGAAAATTTTTAAAATTTGTATCCCGGAAATGGCAATTGCACATAGCTTAAGTTTCATAAAATATTTACTATTTAATATGAAAATTAATTACGTTATATGATTTATGTTATTTGGTACAAGATTTTTACAGTCTTTCAAAATTATTGGGGGGGGGGGGCTCGGGCCCCCTCTAGTGTCCGCCACTGAGTAGGTATTTGTATATTAACAATTATTCGGTCCCTTAATTTGTTTGATACTTTACTGACCTGCAACAACAGAAGCAAATATAAAACAAACCTGCATGGCTGCATCAAAGTCATGTTTATTGAAACCATTTCTAGGGCTTGATGCAATGTCAGAGCATCATTCGACTATAATCAACTGTTTCAAGAATATCAATTGCTTCGTCCAAAGGTATAATATCACTAATTCTAAAATATACAAGATGCTGGAATATTTCTCCAATGGAAATGAACCTTAAGCCAATAAACTAAGTGCACTCCTCAACATCCGCCACCTTACATTTTGCAAACTCAATCATGTTTCCAGTTTGTTTTGGAGAATTTTCGATGACTAAATTTAAGCCTTGTTTCCACTCATTTCAAAAACCCACACGCAACTGACACAAGCCTGCTGTGAGCAGCCTCGTCCCTGGCGCTTTGATGTGCTTACTGGCGAGTGCTTGCATCTATTTGAATACACTGTCAAGCCTTGGGATTGGGTAAAAGTACTTGCAGCGAGTTTGCAAGTCGACTCAATCTCGCAATAAATGAAAGAGAGGCTAATTTAAAAGTCCAATTTTAACTCTCCCCTGTAGATTGTCCGATGGTTGGTAAACCACCTATTATCTCACTCCTACCAAAGGGCCATACCATTTAATATGTGCACCCCCCTCCCCTATTGAGGGTTGTGAATATCCAGGGGGTCCAAAGAACAAAATCCATTAGGAGAAAGAAATTTTTCAAGATATATCCATGGGTAAATATAAAAAAATCCAAATAAAAATCCAAATGGAAAAAATTTAAACAAAATAAATCTTTGATGGTAGTAAAAATATGAAATGTTAAAAAAGTTAAAAAATCCATGGCAGTAAACAATTATTAGTACAGACGTACAGTAATAGTTAAAAATAAAATCCATGGGGCTAATTTGCAGCAAATTTTGTATGAAAAATTGAGATAAAGTACCTGGAAAGCAATTGCAACATACTCGTCTGGAAAATTTTTTTACCTAAAAAGTTGTCGAAATCCACATACTATGCACATACCCTATTACTAAAGCAATATCCAGGGGGTATATTTTGAAAACCCTCAATAATGGGGGTGCGCTTAATAAATGGAATGGCCCAAATGTTGGGTGAGCTGAAATCTTGACCAAATGTTGCATACAACTCTAGCAGCTGGAGTGAGACATACAGCTCATGAACAAAGTGATTGATACAGACTAGCATGTCAGGAAGTGTAAACTAGCTGATGGGGCCTTTTAAGTAAGAGTTTTTTTTGGTTTCAGTAAAAAGGGTTATACTCAATTTATCTGCCCGCCCCCCGCCCCAATTATAATGCACTCAATATGACCCGACTGTCAGTTATATTAACGCTTCATACCTTCGGTCAAGCCTGTTGCTGTCACTTGCTCGAAAAGTCAAAATCACTCCAGGAATGAAAGCCTGCACCCAACAACAAATCTATCGTCACAGACCTCAAAGGAAGTTCATCCACACTGATATTGATGAAAAGTACTATGTTCCATCCATATATATTTATACTACACCAAAAATATCACCCTAGTATTTCTCGGCTTTTTACGTAATTAATACGTAAAACAAAGTGCGAAGTGTTATATACTACGAAGATTTTGACTTGTATTGGAAAAAAAAATTTAAACCAGATTTAGTATAGCTCAGTGGATTTAAATAAAGGGCGTTTTTTCCCGCCAGAAACTATGCATGCTTCCATTTGAGAAGCTATATTTTCGGGTTATATTTTAATAGGAAATGTCAAGGAAATGTCGAAAAATTTTTTACATTGAAACGATTTCATTTGTAGATATCGTAATTTTGCAGCTTTAATAATCTATTTTAATTCTAGATTCTGGCTTCGAGAATGGCTTGGCTCAATTGTTAATTAATTGCTAATTTGCTATTCAAGTCAAATGTTGACATTTCATTTTCGATTATTAAAATTCCTTCAAACAAATTTCCTTTTATATAAAGTCCGCGCAGCAGCATGGGATACATTCTCGTACCCAGAGCCCTTCTTACGCGCGGTAAACAAAATATTCAAAATTTCGAACACTGTAGAATTTGATTTTCTGAAAACGAATTTACCGAAATTTGACTATTTGTTTCACGTAATGGCTCAAGGAAGCACTAAAAAGAAAGCCAGTAGTGTTGCCAAGAAGGCGAAAACTCAGAAGAAATCTTTCGGAGCAAAGAAAGGGGGTAATTATTGCTAAATATTTTACTAAATATTAAATCGCTGCATCAAAAAATATAATTTTGGCGGGAAATGTTCTGGACTCTAGAATTTCTAAGTGTTACAATTTAATAATTTCGAATGCATTCAATGTTTACAATAATAATTTGTTGTTTCTTTGGTTTTGTTTATTGAAGTAAAAATAAAGTATTTTGTTTAGAACTTTGTTGTTATTATTTTAATAATTAACTATAATTTTTAATGATTAAGGTAGAACAATCAAGCCAAAAAAAGGTTCAAAAACGTCTACAGCAGTCACTGTCAAGGAGGTTAGTAACCAATGATTGCTTAATAACTAACTTTATTTATACTGGATATAGCTCCATCAGTTCTAAACTGTTCTCCTTAGAGGTCCAGTAAGGATCACATATCTTATTGATCCAGTGTTTATGCATGAGTCAATTCCAGGAGTAACCATCCCCCCCAGGAACACACCCGGGCATTTGATTTGATTGGTTATGATAGTGTAAATGCCCGGGTGCCGGGACACAACTTGAAGACTAATGCACGGCCCTTGAGCAAGCTGAGAGTGGAAAATGCCCCACCCCGGGGACGATTTTACAGTCGATTTCACGAAACTTTGACCACAAATTGCAAAGTTCGGAAGCTCATATTGGAATTCACAAGCCAATTTGTAAACAAAGTCCCTGATTGGTCCGTGAAGTAAAAGAAGCCAATCAAATGCGTAGCTTACAAACTGGTTTGTGAATTCATTATGAACTTTTGAACTTCGCAACAATCTTGTGAACTTCGCAACGAAGTTCGGAAAATTTGTGGTCAAAGTTTCGTGAAATCGACTGTAAACGTTAATTAAACTTTTAATGGCATATAATCATAGTCATTTAATAACATTATAGTATTTTTTCTGTGTTGGTGTAGTGTACTCAGGTGAATATGATATTTGTGGTGTTACTCTGAGTCTATATCCACACCGGGCGAGCTTGAAAAATATGCCCGGCCACGGTGGGATTCGAACCTACGACCTTTGGAATACTAGCCCAATGCTCTTCCAACTGAGCTACGCGGTCAGAACGGTTCGAGTAAGTGATATTTCGGAACAGTATTAAACTTATGAATATTATATGGAATTTTATATGGAATATTATGTGGAATATTATAAAACTTAAACCTTTAATAGTTGTAGTTAAATTTGCATGGCACAGGGTATAATTTTCGCTTATTCTGACAATAAATTTCATGCCACCTTGACCACGAGGGCACAAAATACGATCAGCGCGCCCACATGTGTGCCTGAAACTAGGTTTTGCTGCCTTAAAATTTGCGGGTGGGATTCTGGGCAACCATTTGTCAAATCCCCGGGGTCCTTCAATACCTGGCCCCCGTGCAAGTATATGAAAGGCAAATTCCCGACCCCTGTGAACTGTCTATCGGGCAAATTCCCGGGGGTGTCCTGGGGGGGGGGGATGGTTACTCCAGGAATTGACTCATGCATTAATACTACAGGAAGAAACCTGAACTAAACTAACTTTATTTGTACTGAATAGCTCTGACTATCAGTTCTAAACTGTTCTCCCTGGAGGTCCAGTAAGGATCATCTCTTATTGATCCAGTGTTAATACTACAGGAGGAAACCTAAACTAAACTAACTTTATTTATACTGGATAGCTCTATCAGTTCTAAACTGTTTTCCCTGGAGGTCCAGTAAGGATCATCTCTTATTGATCCAGTGTTACTACAGGAAGAAACCTAAACTAACTTTATTCATACTGGATAACTCTATCAGTTCTAAACTGTTCTTCCTAGAGGTCCAGTAAGGATCATCTCTTATTGATCCAGTGTTACTACAGGAGAAAACCTGAACTAAACTAACTTTATTTATACTGGATAGCTCTATCAGTTCTAAACTGTTCTTCCTAGAGGTCCAGTAAGGATCATCTCTTATTGATCCAGTGTTACTACAGGGCGAAAAAAGGAGAGCAGACTGTGAACATAAAATGAACTTATAATGAGACAACTGCATACTGCAGGAATCAAACCTCAGTCACAGAGATGAGAGACACTCGCACTAACCACTGTGTCAGGGACACCCTGACAGTATTCTGAATCGTTTACCACTCTATGATCTATCTTTTCCAATAGAAATTCGAAGTTCAAATTAAGCAAACCATAGAAACAACAGCAGTGAGCCAAGCACTTAAACAAGAACACAAACCTCTTAGCATTGTCAAGTCTTCAACTGCGACGGCTAACAAGAAAAATATCAAGCGAAAGAAAGGAAAGGGGAAAAAGTAGAAAGCCAAGGAACTTGAAAACACATGAAACTGTTCATAGACATATATAAACCATAACTAACTATATATCACTGTTATCATATACTGTATGCATTACTATGTTAGCAACTACTATGATACTATTGCTTACATCTACGATGAACAGTCACACAAAACATTGTTTAGTCTCACGTGAAGCTTTCATGTTTGCCAAGGATATTTGACAGGTTAAAAATCTGATCATGTTCAGCCAGCCTCACACCAATCTTGTACCCAGAGCTGTCGACCACTTTCAACAAATCAGGAGGATTGTTTGTAAAAATCGAGAGCCAATAGATTCTTTGACTTTGGGTGCAAGATTGGCCCCACACTGATTGACTGAGGTAATTAAACCTGTGAAATGCTCTTGACAAACAGTGCAGTTCCACGTGAAAATAAGCGATGTTTTTTTTATTTTTTATATGCGATCGAGTGCTGACCCTCGGATAGAAAGGGTTGTAGTGGTCTAAAGGTGGAGCAATTGTGCCCACGTACTGGTTTACTTTACAATTGTTGAAAGGGAAGGAAATGCTTCACGTATAAATGTCATGAATAAAATGTTTCATAAAAAGTATTGTCTGTGTTTGACGTCAATAACAAGGGGAAGGAATTTCAATTGAATATTTGAATGTAACATGGTTCTAAAAAATTCTAAAAAAATTTCCTGTTTAGGGACACGTAAAATTACCGCAAAAATAAATAAAACAAAGAATTAAAATGCCTAAAAATTTACCAAGTAATTTTTGCTGCAAATTGACCGTTTAATACAAAACTAATTGATATAATTGACACGGAGACTGGCGAATAAAAAAAACAATATAACATAAAGAGTATAGTCATTCGTAATTTGATACAGTTTCAATTAGAAAAAACCCATATATTTATACAAAATAAAAAAAATTCAAAAAACAACAAACTCACGATCGTAAAACTACCTTGAAAAGCAAAAATTTTCCCTAAAATCTTAAGGAATGAAAACAGAAGCTTGCTTCGACAAACATTTAGTAAATTATGGTCTGTGTTGTGGCCATAAAAGGTTAACCGCAAAACCGGATATGAGCTACAGGAAGTAGAGTTTTTAGGCGACGCATACCAAACGACATTCCTATTATATTTCGTAAAAAGAGTCCAGACAGCGTGTTCTCTTCTCCTGGCGAAACACAAGCCGTCTCTTTTGGAAGTGAAACAGTTTGAAAAATCTTTACAAAATGGAAGAAGAAGAAGCTCGATTAAAAGCATTGGTAAGCGAAATGAATAATTTTAAGAAGTTATTTAAATTTAGACAAGTAAACAATACCACAAGAGCTTGTTATTGTGCCAGCCAAAAGGTTCTAATTTGATCACTAGAATTTTCTAATACCATCATATTCTGTTGCTTAGATCTAACTGTCAGAAAATATTATACCCTCTTCCATATGAAGACTTAGTTTCTAAGCTAATAGTGAAATGCTTCGAGTGTATTATAGCCTGTATAATAGTTTATAACCCAGGCTGTTCACATGGCCAGGTTGCAATCTATACAACATATCTTATAGACATCGTTAGTACCCTGCTGTTTGATATTGATGAATACAATGGCTTTTACTTCGTAACTGTCTCACGCTGCGTCGATTTGCAATATTTGAAATGTCCTAAACTATCCTTTTCCCCGTCGATTTTCAAAGCAAACAAAACTAATTTGAATAGAGATGTTAAGTATACGTAGTACTAATTATTACAACGGGCAATATGTTATATACAACCCTGTTATCAAGTATATAATATCTCTTGATAATCACTTGTAGTTTACAATATGTTATAGTGTACTGTTATCTTGCTTCAAATATAAGCTAACTTTACAATTGTTGAGGGTTTTTCGCTTTAATAACATTGTGTGCATTTACAATTAAATATTTAATAAAAACAATCTCTTTATTGTCACCATAGCATAAAATTAGTCCTGCTAAAATGCCAAAGTATGCGAGCAATTTTAAGTAATAAACTTTAATACCACATGTTATTCGCAAAATGCTCGCTTAATCTGCTTTCCTTATGGAGTTATGCTTTGTTTAAACGAAAATTGCTCATTTAATGCTCAAAATGTGTAAAAGTGTGGTATTTTAATATTCTCAAGTTCTAACGAGCCAATGTATAATTTCCCTTCTTAAATGTTATTTTTTGGCAGCACGAACAATTATTTACTTAGTATTGTCTCTAATGTTGGTTTTACTAAAGTAATTATCCGCAAGCGACAGCAATTATTATTGCGTATTTGACGCTGTAATTAATGATAATATGAACTGATTATGGCTACAAATTATGTGAAATGATTGAAAATCTCGTCTAACAGTTAGTTCTCATGCCAAAACTGGATAGACTCAATCAACATATGGTCTGATTATTAATTGCTGATTGATAGGTTCAAAAAAATGAAACAGCATCAACCAGTGCTTGCCAAATTTTCACAATTTGTTTGGAATGTCTTTCACCTCTGTGGCCAGGGTTTGATTCCTGCAACTTGTCTGATTATAATTTCATCTGTGTTGCATATTTGCATGCGAGAAGAGCTTTGCAGTTTGTCATTTACCAAATGCCATAGGTTTGCTCTGGGTACTCCAGTTTCTTCCTGCTCTATAACACTAGAATAATTTACAGCTGTGCACAGGCTTCCCTGCTAACAGAGGTCTCTATTTGTGCAGGAAAGCGAAGGAGAAGAGACCTCTGCCTAGATCTGACACGTTTTCTGTGGTGCATGTGCAAAATTGCCATGACAACGAGTGATGTTTACCACATGATATCAAACCGGTTTTTGCGGGAGCAACTTGCAGTTTGCAGGCAAACAAACGTATCTCGGCCCGATAAAACTGAAAAGATTGCTTTCTTTTGTTCTTCTGTCACTGCTTTCACAGTTTCATCTTTGAAAATATCAATTACATAACTTAGCGCACTTTCAAACAACATGAAAAACCTCAAAATGACCACGCTAGGCAAGCCGCCATTTTGACACTACGGGCTCAATGTCATTACAGCATAATTCAGCTCTGAGCATGCGTACTTTTTTTTCCCCTAAACCGGGAATGCACAGTCTAGAATAATAAGTGATTGCCCTAACTGTACCTCTAGAGAAATAGCAGTGGTGTCAAGTAACAAAGTAAATGTACTTTATTACTGTACTTGAGTACTATTTTTGAGAAGTCAGCATTATGTAACAAAGTAAACTTTTTCTGGAGTACTTTTACTTGGAATAAAGTTGTTTTAAGAAGTAACGTTTTACTTCGTTATTTTCATTTTGTGGCGAAGTATTTCTTTACTTTCTCACATTTGTTTAATTTTACGTGATTTATTCCTGATTTATTTTAATATTGGGATAGGTAATAGGACATCTACATGTGTCTGGGATCTCTTGTCTGTGGCTTACTTATAAGCATTATTTATAAAATAACATGTATATAACGCGTGCTCTGATTGGTCGAAACCCATGTTTGGATCAGGCCATCCAAACACGGAAATTTAAAGTGAAAGTTTCTTAAAGTGAAATTTTAACACAGAAAGTTGTTATTTTATAAAGCAATTACTTTATAGTTTCTGTGTTTGGATGGCCTGATCGCACGCTTTTCTTAACTCTCGCAACATTCCTGTGTGTTTGGATCAGGCCATCCAAACACGGAAACCATAAAGTAATTGTATATTATTTAATGGATTTCTCATATCTTCAACGGGGTCTGGAAAGTAGTTGCACACATATAATGTGTGTGCTGTTTTGTGTCTTGTATGTCTGAATCCATTGAAGAAATCGACAACAGTAGACAATATAGACAATAGTACCAGTAGAAATCGACAATATAGACAATAGTACTTTTACTTTTTAAGGATACTTTGTACTTTTTACTTAAGTACGTTTTGCTTCCAGTACTTTTTAACTCTTACTCAAGTCGTTTTATTGTTAATTACTTCTACTCTTACTCGAGTACAAATTCAAAGTAATTTAGGCACCAATGGGAAATAGTTTAGAATTGATAGAGCTATGTGAGTTTAATTTACATTAGATCTGCTGCAGATGGTTACTAAGTGTACTGATTACAGTGGTTGTACTCTGATAGAGAATTGCTTTATCAATGCAATGAAATTTTCCAAAATTTAGCTTGAACAAACAGATGATTTTGATGAACGTAGAAAGATCAGAGCAGAATTACGTGTCGTGCGTAAGAAGATGTTGGACACGCTCAGTGCAAACGCAGAAGCAGAATCCAATGAACGTGCAACACGCAGAGCAGAACGAGCGAGAGCTCGCAAGGCTGAGGAAGAGGCTAGTAACCACACAGGACCTGCAATAACTGATAAAATACTCTCAGAAATTGATGACGAAGTAACATTACAAACACTTGTAAGTAATTTTTTGCAATAAAATGTTGCCCTAAACCAGGTGATTAATTGTAATATTCCCTAATGTGCCCTACATTGCTATTTAAGCCTGCCTAACACCAGACAATTTTATTCATGAAGGGGAAATAGTTAGACATCAATGCTGTTACTGGCACCCTACTTTCTTATTTTACTCTGTCTAACCCTAGACAAATTTACTTACCATCTTACTAAATGTTGAGCATCAATGAGTGATAAGACTAATACCAATGCACTTGAACTATTTCTCTTCTGAAAATGTAGCTAAATGAAATTCCAACGTCCCAGATTGAAGACCGAAGGAGAATACGTGCAAGAATTAGAGAAGTGAAGAGGAAAAAAGCTGAAGGTATGGATGTAGTGCTTTTCTGCTGGATAGTTCAAATTAATGATTGATTACTTTAAACTGATTGTGTAATTGATCGACGATTTCCTGTTTCAGAAGAGGAACCAACACCAAGACGTGCAAGAAGAACAAGGGAGACGACTGAAACATCTCATGAAGAACCAACACGAGACACAAGACGATATCAAAAAACAGCTTCGGACGAATCCATTGAAACCAAACGTGATGAACCATCCAGTGTTACCGTGGGAACCACAACCAATGATATCTCCCATGTTTCCATAACGACTACATCTGACGATGCCCCATGTATTACCATAGAAACCACATCTGAAGAACAATCAGTTGTTGGTATACAGACAAAAACTGAAGAGCCGCCTAACGAACCCCCTAACGAACTTGCTAATGAACTTTCCAATGAACCCACTAACGAAGTCTCTGATGAACCATCTGACACCATTGAAACTAACTCTGATGAACCATTTGGTATTTCCGTGAAAATGAGCACTGACGACCCAGAAGCTGTTACTATAGAAACGACAAATGCAAACCATGCAGATGATGACAGTGAGATTAAGTTTAAGTTGACCCTTCGACAATCGAAGGACATTCAACTTGAACAAGACACAGAAGATACCGTTGAGGAATCAGCAGACCTCGAGATTGATCAAGCTGTAGAGGTCCCGAATGAGGTGTCTGTTGCAACACCAGTTGAGATTAAAATTGAGCACAGTGCTGATGAGAACCACGATGGAGGGGTCGACGACGATGAGGCAGAGAGGCAAGAGAGTGCGGACGATACGCCTGAAGTACCGAAAGGCGAACTGGTTGAAGAAGAAACTCAAGATGAAGTAAATGGCGAAGTAGAGGGAAATGTTGGAGAAGGAATTTCTCTGGAATTTAAAATCGATGGTGAAGTTAACTTGAATATTGATGGTGAGGAAAGCGAAGACCAGCCTAGCCAGGACTCCCAAGAACGAGACACGGCAGATGGTGGAAATATTTCAAAAGATGAAAGCAATGCTTCGAGTGAAGGGAAAGCATCCAAACCTAGCTGGCCACCGCAGAATAATGAGAAGAAAAAACCTGGTCGAGTTAACCAAGTTGACTTCAGAAACAACCTCAAGAAATCTGGTAAGATTGGACTTGGAAAAGTTAATCTTGAGAAGAAAAACAACACGACTGGTGCACAAGTTGATTTCAGAGCTGGAAGCTTGAAGAAATCTGGACGTATTGGACCTGGAAGTGTGAACTTGGAGAATAAGATTTCAACTCAAGGTGCTCAAGTCGACTTCCGAAGCAGTAATTTGAAACCTTCGGGAAAGATTGGCGCCGGAGCTGTACATTTAGAGCGAAAGACAAATACAGCCGGAGCTCAGGTTGATTTTAGAACCACGTTAAAGAAAGGAGGAAGCCCGAGTGTTAAATCACCCGCGGGAAGTGTTAGAAAGAGCAGTTTGAAGTCTGAGACGACAAAAGATAGTCGGAAATCAGAGGAGACAGAACAGCCAACCAAGACAGAACAGCCAACCAAGACAGAACAGTCAACCAAGGCAGAACAGCCAACCAAGACAGAACAGTCAACCAAGGCAGAACAGCCAACCAAGACAGAACAGCCAACCAAGGCAGAACAGCCAACCAAGGCACAGGTACCTGAACAGAAACAACCAGAGACACCTGAGGTGCCCGAGGCCGCAGCTGAAGATATCGTATCCTTGGAAAAGAAAGACAACCCCCCAGCTCCAATAAAGGTCACCATTCCAGCGCCGGTTAAAAAGAAAGCCCCAGTTAAAGAACCCAAACCTGTCCCAGCTAAAAACGAGAAAGCACGAAACGAAACAACACGAGACGAGGCGAAAGTAACACGAAGTGAGTCGAAAACAGCTCAAAACAAGCCAGAACCAACACAGAACGGTCCCACACCAACAGACGAGGATATCAGCTCGACATGCGAAGGTAAAGACGGCGAAGGTAAAGACGGCGAATATGAAGAAATACCTGCACAAGTCGATGTCAAGCTTGATGTGAAAATTGATAATGTAGCGGCCAGCCCGCCTAGCGTAAACCATAAAGAAGCCAGCCCGGCACCCAAAGAGGTTCCTGAGCCGAAGGGAAAAGCCAAGTACAAGCCACGAGATAGTTATAAGACGAGGGAGGATACCGCGAAGAGTGCTGGGGGAAAGACTAAACTGTTTGAAAAGTTGTCCAAGTTTCAAGCTAAGGATGAGACCGTTGTGAAACCAAAAGGATATACACCTAGGTAAGTTTGATATTATTCGTAATGATAGTAATGATGATTATGGTTGTAATCAGGGCTCGAAGTACCGTATAGAGAAAAAATATGACCCGCCAGTGTAAAATTTTTTGGCAGGTGAAATAAATTTTAGTCTGCCATTTTTATTCATTGCCCCCATTGGACTGCCAAAATGGCGATGTCTCATATGAGTCATATTGTAAAAATCAATGTTTTCATGATATGCATTTTTATTGCTTTTAAACTTGTCTATTTTACTACAGTAAACTTGGATTCACGTTTCAAATATAAACGTATTTAGTGGCAACTAAATGATCTAGTATATATGAGTTGTGGTAAGAAAATGAAATGAAATATATCTATAGAATTTCACCTGCCATTTTTTTTTACTTTGGCAGTTCAAATTTGTTTTTGCCTGCCATTTCTTTTTTTCCAGCCATTGGCAGCCCGCTATTTCGAGCCCTGGTAGTAATGTAGACCTTTCCTTTCGCATTCCCGGAAATCTAAACCCGCGGAAAGGAGGGATCGCTCGCAGTCTAGTAGTGATAATGTGATGATTGATTGTGATAGCTGTGCTGTATAAATAAAGTTAGTTTAGATCAGGTTTCCCCCCTTTAGTAACACTGGATCAAAGCATTGCCCTATAGCTTACTGGACTTTCAAGAACAATTCAGAACTGACCGTGCTCAGCTCTCCATTTTGACCATGGATAATAAAATAAAGTTATTTTACAATCCATGGTTTGACTAATATCCATTTCAGTTAATTAAATGCTTTGTAGTGACGTCAGTACCTTGACCGTTCACTTTCACTGACCTGAGTATCAGGCGGTTTTCTCGTCCTTAAATGCGGGTGCATGGATAGACTGCAATGGGCTGGCTGCACTTTTTCGCATTCTCTCAGATTAGAGCGGTCACTGAAACTCTTGCATAATTTCGTCTCATATAATTAGTTACATATTTTCCAATTATCAAAAACACTTCTGTTTTGCATTGAGGACCAAAAACACTACACTTCCTGAGAATAAACCTTGCTTACCCTCAAACTGACAGATATTTTACTGAAGCAAAGCTTTATGCCATCAAACAAAGCAGAAATGTTGAAGAATTAAGCACAGATGTATCGTTACTCATGCCTTTTGAAATAAGACTATTTGTCTTGAAATAGATATGCTGAATAAATTAAAATTGATACAAAGAGCAATTAACTTCAGTTTGTAAAACATTTATAAATTTCAAAACAGTTTTGACTTTTCGTTAATGGCGGGCTCACAGAAATAAAGTTTAGACACAGAATCTGTAATTTGAATGAAAGCGGGCAAGTTAAAAATTGTATTAGATACAGACCTTAGACTAGCTCACTGTACTCCGTGAATTAGCTAGCCACCACATAACTTACATAAATGTTCATTATAAATTGTTACTCCCCAAAGAGTTAATGAGGCCTTAATTAAGCTGGTCAGACATACAAATTATAACGTTTATACTATATCTATGAAATACTTAAAAAACAGAAGACAATCACAAACAGTATGCTAATATTTATAAAAAAAAGTCTGTGCTAATCTATGCTATAGCCGTTCTATGATATATATACAAGAATCATGGAATAATTAGCTATATTTCCCGGTGTCTGGGGCTTATGCTATAATATATTAACGGTGAAAATATTTGGCATACTACATGTCGATAAGACTTGTGCCTATATATAAACATACGTACATTGTAAACTGATTAGCATTGTGGGCTGGATATGTAAGACAGCCTATAAATTTGTTGAACAGTCTGTCGCTTGGTGGTGAAATTATCAGTGGTTGGTGGGAAAATGTCTACGCGAATTACAGTTAGGTTGGTGTATTTATGGTAATTCTAGCATTAAAAAACTGTTTTGGACACAGCACGTTACGCATGAAACAAAGTGACAAGAGTCGATGTTGTTTATCTTGTTAATTTGCAATGGTTTCTAACTGTTGACGCGTAAACAGTAACCGTATAGGCAAATGATTGTCTGGCTAAAAAAGCTATGGTCTGTGGCCTATGGATGTACATGAAAGGGAAAGTTCTAAATGGCCTGTCAAGCAATTAGCCTTAACAGTTTTTGCAGTGATATAGACATGATATCATTATATAGGAACATCATGGTCTGACATGGACTAGAGCATTAGCTTGGTAAAAGATTTTATTGGTGTGAAACTTGAAAAAAACCCTCATTGCAATGAAACGATTCAGGTTTTGGTAGATGGTTTTGTATAAAATAGCACGAAAGCTCTTGTCAGGCAACAGATTTGCTATATGTAATAGTAAACATTCATGTCAAATTCATATTATTATTTCAGATGTGAGACAGATGCTACAAATGTTAAACTATTTTAGTCCGGGCACAGTGCAATCTATCTTTTTACTCTTTTACAATGGGCCGTCAGGCTAACGGTGTCTATATACCCTTAGTAGCTCCTATCTTTTCGGTTGAAAAAAATTTCCCGCGATATGATTGGAATTTTGCGCGGATGCGAAATCGCAATTTTATCTCACTTGTTGATTACATGAAGAGTTTTACTTCCTGTTGCAAAACAAATATGTTTGTATAACATAAGGGCGACTGTAATTGGCGTTTAAGCTGTTGTGGTGTCCCAGCTTCTTTATTTTATAAGCTTTTGTTTTGTAAGAAGCGAAGCCAAATGAATAAATTTCATAAGCATAGCCATTGGAGTTCTGACCTCTATGACAGCCGACTGATGACGCGTTAAAGTCTCGCCCCAGTCGCGCATGAGCAGACTGTTTCCAGTTTACGTGCAGCCTCAACCCGAATTTATTAATTTTTTGCAGGTGCAGTAGCCTGCGTAGCAGTCGCTTTATTTTATTGAAGGTTTTGAGGATTTCTGAATAAATGGCGGGTTAGAAAAAATGGGCAAAGAAGAAAAGGGCGAGAAAAACCCCGCCACTTATTCAAAATCCTCAAAACCTTCAATAAAATAAAGCGACTGCCACGCAGGCTACTTCCAGTTTGACTTTACCAAATACCGCAGCTATTCTCCGTATTGAGAAACCAGAAATACGAGATGTCGCTTACTGCAGCTCTAGGGAGTGAATTGATGCTACCAGATAAACTTAGTTTAGACTTGATTTAATAAATCTATTAATCCCTATTAAATAAAGTAGCAATACAAATAAGTAATAGACATATGGAGAATAACAGCAGGAGGAAACTATAAATTCCTAGGCAAAGGCAAACAGTTTCATCAGTCCAACATTTGTCATAACAAATTTTGATCTGGTCTCTCTGTAAATTTAATATATTGTGTATTGTATGTACAGGTATTGGTAGAATAGCATTGATGAAGATCTGGGCTTACGGATCGAAAGCTTTGCAGTAATAAATTTACGTGGTGTTTCCACAAACAAAACTATTATAGAATAAAGTTTGTTTATTTTTCAAGACGAGAACTTAAGTAATTCGTACTAAATTCAACTAAACACTGTCCTTTTTATTTCCACAGAGGCAGCCAGAGGAAAGAGACAGCTCCTGCAGACAAGGCTGTGAACGGTCTCACAGTCAAAGTTGAGAATACTTCAATCACAGCCAAGGAACCAGAATCTCCAGTTCAGATTGAGGTTACAGAGCATGTGGAAGACGATGGCGAGACTTACACTGAGGTGAAAGAGGAGACAACGACAAAACAAGATGGCGACGCAGTTGAAGAGAAGAAGGAAGTGACAACAACAACAAAAACAACGACACCAGGTGGAGGAAAGATACAAACTAAAGAAACGAAAACTACCACAAAGAAAACTTTCATGGGTGAGTTTCGTGTTTATTTTATTGAAACACAACTTCTGTTCAAACGGTAACGACGAGACGAAAGTTTGGTTAGTGTATATTCCCGGTTGCCTCTTGTACTGAACCAACCAAGTCATGATCCTTCCTGGTCCTCTAGGAAGAACAGTTTAGAACTGATAGAACCATCCAGTATAAATAAAGTCAGTTCAGTTTAGGTTTCCTCCTGTAGTAACACTGGATCAATAAGAGAGGACTCTTTCTGGACCCCCAGGGAGAACAGTTTAGAACTGATAGAGCTATACAGTATAAATAAAGTTAGTTTAGTTTAGGTTTCCTCCTGCAGTAATACTGGATCAATAAGAAATGATCCTTACTGGACCTCTAGCGACAACAGTTTAGAACTGATAGAACTATCCAGTATAAATAAAGTTAGTTTGGTGTAGGCTCCCTCCTGTAGTAACACTGGATCAATAAGAGAGGACTCTTTCTGGACCCCCAGGGAGAACAGTTTAGAACTGATAGAGCTATACAGTATAAATAAAGTTAGTTTAGTTTAGGTTTCCTCCTGCAGTAATACTGGATCAATAAGAAATGATCCTTACTGGACCTCTAGCGACAACAGTTTAGAACTGATAGAACTATCCAGTATAAATAAAGTTAGTTTGGTGTAGGCTCCCTCCTGTAGTAACACTGGATCAATAAGAGAGGACTCTTTCTGGACCCCCAGGGAGAACAGTTTAGAACTGATAGAGCTATACAGTATAAATAAAGTTAGTTTAGTTTAGGTTTCCTCCAGTAGTAACACTGGATCAATAAAAGATGATCTTACTGGACCTCTAGCGACAACAGTTTAGAACTGATAGAGCTATCCAGTATAGATACAGTTAGTTTAGTTGTAGTTTTTGGTGAACTTACTCTAAGATCCAGCATTAACTTGCAGACCCCGAGCTTCAGAAACGCATGGCACAAAGACAACGAGATAGAGTTACGGCGAAGCGTGACCAAGCTTCGTCAGCAAAGAACAAAAGAATGGTTTTCATGCAGAAACTGGAGGCAAACAGTCCTGCTCAAAAGTATGAGGAAATTCTTCCGCAAAACGCTTTACTTATATGTAAACATCAACAGCTAACACTGCTAATCATACACAACAATCTACCTAATGTAGCTTGACATCTGTTATTAAAATCTACTACACTAACAGGCTAATTGTCTTATACTAACGGGCGGGTGGGTACTTTAGTCACAGAGTAGGAAGGTATAGCAGAAGTCTCACTCCTTTGTGTTACGTCCACGAAAATTTTAACTTGCTCACGCCAATCCACGCCATCCTGGCTAGTACAGCCGGAAGTTTTTATCAGGTTTTGGTAGGTACAAAGTGCCGGTTGTACTAGCCATGATGGCGTGATTGATGACGTATCGCTTGTAAAAACGCGGACAAATATTTGCTTGAGTGAGACTTCTGCTATACCTTCCTATTCTGTGCTTTAGTCAAGCTTGTGGAACCGACAACATGTGCTGGCTTAACCTGCACCACCCATTTACAACCGATTCACAATCGGGCTCCCAGCCTTGTGTGAGAAAACATTTTCTTCTTGTTTCGCACCTCAGCCAGCAGAAAACAACACTTACTAATTTTCTCTTTATCTTCATTTCAGAGCACCTTCAAATGTTAAACGCTCTGGTTCAAACGTTGATAAACTCTTGGCATGGTGTAGATTTAAATTACGCGATTACGAGGTAAGTTATCATTTATTATTATATGGCAAGCATCACTTCCGGTGAAATGGCGGACTGTGATTGGCTGCGAATTTCAATAAATAATAAACATACATACATACTTTTTTTCGTTAAGTAATTTTAAAACTAAAATTAAAACACACTTTTTAGATACCTTTTACTCTAATTTATAACATTAGTTATAACATAATAACGTAACATAGTTTTAACTTTAAATTTTTCATATTTGTAATTGTATGCGGAAAAAGCAGTCTAGGAGCATTTCAATAAAGTATGTATGTATGTATGTATGTATGTATGTATGTAAGACACGCGCACTCGCCACTCTGTCACAAACATCCCTAAATAAAACTTTTTCAAACTCTTCTTAGGGAGTGAAGCTTACTAATTTCTCCTCGAGTTGGGCGGATGGTTTAGCATTCTGTGCATTAATACATCTTTATTTACCGGAGAAAATACCCTACGAGGAACTTCTCGCCGGGGGAGACAAGAAACGGAACTTCGAGATGGCGTTTGGTGCAGCAACGTGAGTAATTATCGATCAATCATATTGATCAATTTATCAATCAATTTATTGATCAACATGATTATGAGAAAGCTTGTTCAGCAGAGCGTCCACCGACTCTTTCACGCGTGAATGTCATTAGTCCGAAACAAGAATCGAAGGCGCAATCTCAGCGGTAACGGTCGCTCTGACGAAGCCCTATTCGAATTCTACTTGTAAATTCATGAATAATTTTAAAATAAGGCTACAAACAAATTACGACTGGATAAAAATCAGAAAGGCATCTTAGAGGGATGTTTATGAAAGTTATGAAGATTTATTAGAATCAAAACGCATGTAGTGGATGCCATAGAGATTATAAGTAACACTAGAGGAGGCATTGTAATCTTAATTCAGTTAAAAAAAGGGAACGCAGCTATTGGGGGGGGAATTTGAGTCCCGGATGTGTATTCACGTTCCCATTGGTGACGAGTTTCAAATCAGCCAATGGAGACGATTTGATATCCCCCCCCCCCCCCAATTAGCTGCGTTCCCAATTTTTAACTTCGATGCCTCCTCTAGTGTTATTTATAATCTCTATGGTAGATGCAGCAATGAAGCGCGAGATTATCCCCATAGGCAGTGAATACTATTAAACAAATAAAATTCGTTAAAATATTCGCAATTGATCTTTACGAGCATTTAACAATGTGAAAACTAGGTACATTGATAGTCTGCCAGCTGAGGCAATACAACTCAGATCGGGTGTTCCATATTTTGTGTCCTGAGAGAGTAACTGATACTAGACAGAGATTGTGTCTGAGCTTGTACAAGCAAAACAATAAATGACATGTATTTTCTTTATTAATTCAGTGAGGCTGGCGTTGCTGAACTTCTAGAGGTTGAAGATATGCTATCAGTTTCCAATCCGGAACCAAAGAGTGTGATGACCTATGTCTCTTCAATATACAAACATTTTAACCCTTCTTGAAAGGTAATATAGTTTCTTATATAAAATATATTTACAGAATATCGGTACGTGTGTGATAGGACATTCCTAGCTAGGTTCTTGGGGGAATTAAATGAGTTGTATACTTCCCAGAGAAGTTTCGATTATAATGGGGGAATTGTTTATATTACTATGGTGAAGATAAAGCAGATTATCATGGGAAATCATAATGCTTAGCTTGTCTGTTTAGCTAAATATACAAAAATACCCAAAAAGAGCCAATAGGCATACATAAGTTTTATAAAATAATGATCACTATTGCTCAACATGGAAACTTTATACATTGTGATCTGATTTGATGAGAACTAAGAATCGACTAGAAATTTTGCGATTGTGTTACTTCGTAATATTCAGATCAAGTGATTAACAATTAACTGAATTACTGTGTGGTATAGTTGGGGGTCAACCTGCACTCCTGCAGTTATCAGAATGAGAAAATAATGTTAATCTATTCATCTGTAATAGGCTCGATTTTCACAACTTACATTATTAAAATTCATATTTGAGGTTTTATGATGAAAGCTTCGCATGCTATTTTTTAGCTAAATGGGCATTTTTCATGCTTATATAAAAGAGATATCTATATTGTAATTTTTAATATTTGAGAATTTTGTAGTGTCAAATTTAGTAATAAAGTTAGTTTTATATTTTCCGTGGTTTGATGTTATCACATTTAATCTAAACGCTTGGTTCTATTCTATGCTTACATTATCAGAACAGTGGCAACTAGGCATGTGCATGAGTTAAGCTACGAATACACGGGCAATACTTTTCTGGCGATGGCAATGCAATGGTGGTAAAATCGTTGCATTGCCGTCGCGAGAAAGAAATTGCTTGTGCATCATGCTCTGCGACGGCAACGCAAAGCTGCGCGCAATCGTTGCCGAAATTTCAAATCATTTGATTTTCGGCAATGATTGCCGAAAATTGGGAGGTGTGGTCAAGGAAGGTCAAGGTTGATGAATGACACGTTTCTTGACCAGCCAATGAAAAGCGTTACGAAGACATATATTGCAGGTGAAATATTGCAGGTGTAGCCACCTTGTGCGACGGCAACGCAATGCTGTCATCACCCATTGCGTGACCATCGCAGCAAAAATATTGCTCGTGTATCCGAAGCTTTAGGAATTCAATGACATGTATAATTGAAATACTTGGTTATCTTTGTTCCATTCGATGCGGGCTTTTAGCCAGAAGGGCGTCCTGGGACGCCCCTAGAACGAAAAGTGGACGCCTTTGGACGCCCAAATTCTGGGGGGAAAGGGAAATTATTTTCAATTATTTCCCTAAGTATATAATATTAATATATTTGAAACGAAATAGCTTCAATTCTCATTATTATTATACATTTGACATTTTGATCAACCTGATGGGGTACCTGGCTGAATTAAAATGTCGTAGTTAAGTGAAGAAGCATAGCGGCACAAACTCACAAAGCCAAGTGTGTTTGAAAAATTTCGAACAAGCTTGGAACAGATACTGATATGAAGTAACGTAAACTTCAAAGATTTTCCAGAGGAACGTTTTCTCACCCCCTCTCTTTACTGTAGATGTTTCGTTATACCAAAATTGGACACCCTCTTTTAGGACCCTGGCTAAAAGCCTGATTCGATGCTTACATTATCAGAACAGTGGTAACTAGGCATGTGAGTTATCGGAAAATGTGAACTGGCTGGCATTTGTCCATGCAATGTTATCAAACTCATCCAGCCTGCAGTTGTACAAGACGTCGATGAATCAGCGGTATTCCGTTAAACCAAACTTCTCAAGTCTTTTCCACATTTTGAGTCTCTCTATTCACGCATGCGCATGCCTCACTATCTCCTTCCTTTCCCTCCCCCCTTACTTCCGTTTTCTTCACCTTGGTTCTCTTCTTGCCAAGCTTGCACTGTTCATGGTTTGGCGTCCAGGCCCCCAGACTTGAGTTCGAGTAGAAGTCCATCGGATACTGTTCTTGCCACTCGATTGATTTCACTGCAACCATTGCCTGTGTGAAGAAGATTTAGGTTTCCTAATTAATCCGTGTTTATACCTGTTCGAATAAGCATAATTATGTATCACACTTCCATAACAATACTGCTATCCGGGCACGATCCAGTGATCGAAATCCAGAGCCTGAAATAAAGTTCAAAATTTAAATTTGTCCGGAAAAAATGTCCAACCAAAACGAAATTTGATCGGAAACTATCAAACTTGGTCGGACATTGTGTCGATTCCATTTTGATTTTATGGCTTCGTTGGGTTAATTAAGCCAATATATAAACAATACTTTATGCCAAACACCAGTATAGTTAAATCTTTTACATTTAATGTTCTTTGCGAGAGGTTGCACGCAACTTATGGTTAACCCAATCTTTCAAGAAGGTTGATTCCAATACTTCTTGTCCGGACAAAATGTCCGACCAATTTAGCATTTGGTCGGAAAATGTCCGTTGTTCAACCGTTATTTCAGGCTATGGAATGTTCCATTTGTCTCGTCAATGTTTGAAAATTCCAGTGTCCTTTATGCCATCCAGTCATTCAATGTGTTGACGTCGATGCAAAAGGCCTTTTCACTTACATGCATGATATGTTCTGTTATATTATTAGGACAGTGGTAATTATGAGAATGGCTGGCAGTGAGCATATAAACATAAGTTAGCTGATGATAGATGTCGCTTACCTCGTAAGGTGTCAAAAGAGGCTTGGTAAAGGCCGTTCCCCAGTCTATAGACAATCTAGGGCATGTCACTTGCACCCATCTGGAATAAATAAACGCTATAAGGTTCTGTTCGCACGGACAAATTTCGAACAGTTCCCACATGAACTGAACGAATTCGAGACACCTAACCACTCGAATTCCTGTGTGAACATCCAGAACTAGATGAATTTGCGTACAGTAACGGATCGAGCTAAGCAAAGTCACAATTATCCAACTTACGCATCAATATGGTTGAAAAGATTTAGTTTGAAAGGAAAAATTTCAGACAACAAAAGTTTCACAATCTTTCGGTTGCACAACCCAAGACGTTCTTCAAGATTCTGGGAAAGAAATAAGAGTTTGATATTACTGATCCTGTGTTACTACAGGAGGAATCCTAAACTAAACTAACTTTATTTATACTAGATAACTATCAGTTCTAAACTGTTCTTCCTAGAGGTCCAGTAAGGATCATCTCTTATTGATGCAGTGTTACTACAGAAGAAAACCTAAACTAAACTAACTTTATTTATACTGGATAGCTCTATCAGTTCTTAACTGTTCTTCCTAGAGGTCCAGTAAGGATCATCTCTTATTGATTCAGTGTTACTACAGAGGAAAACCTAAACTAACTTTATTTATACTGGATAGCTTTATCAGTTCTAAAATATTCTCCCTAGAGGTCCTGTACCTGTAAAATCCTAGGATTTCCTTGTCGTCCTAGTGTGCCAAGAATCAACCCAAATGTTTTACTGTCCGAAGCTTGAGTTATAGCCGCTTGTCTGTTCTCATGCATCTTGTTTATATCGTAATGTTCACGAGAAAATACTTTGCTGTAAGGATCATACCTATAGTGGAAACAAAGACAACGTTCAACGAGATCCAAATAATTCTGAACCATACACAAATCAGGGCTTTCAGAATTATTCGTTGTGAAGTAGACAAGGTTAGTTAAGGAAAAATAACTTTGTTTGAAGTCTTAGAGTGGAGGAAGGAGAGCAGAATTCATTGATATTTCAACCGGTGGCAAACCTCGTGGCATCCACCGGCTTATTTTGAAAGTCCTGACAAATTCGTCCAGTTTCATTTGTTCGTTCAGTGTGGATAGCGTGTGACCCAGCCTCCTTACAACTGGCCACAGGAAATGTCATCCACGTGACATTACAGGCACCAGGTACGTTGGCTCATGAAGAGATTTATCTTTTTATTTAGCAATTGAACAATACAATGTCAGGCTGTCTTGTTGGTTCTCACCTGTAAGCAGGGACAGTTGGATTAGCAATCATTGCTGACTCCAGATGAAACCGTCCATCACCTAAATATCTAACGAAATAAAATCAAAATAAATAAGCTACTGGTAAGCATGGAGAACAGTTAGACAAAGAATAGCTGAAAATTCTTGATATGCAACAGGTTTTGGCGTAAGTGGACAAAACCCGAAAAATTACCATGATCATACTAAGCTTCGCTGTACACTCTCAATACACCCTTTCGATAATTACGTCACACATACTTTTTGGTTTTGGAGCCTCGCTCTCATTAGTAAATTACGCAAGGTGATTGGCGCACGATTCATGAGAGTGAGGCTCCCAGGCCAAATGATGTAATTATCGAAAGGGTGTATTTCAAGCAGTTGACAGAATCAACCAAAAAACGGTCACAGAATCACACTTTTGATACATCTCCTTGAAATTTACAAGGCATGGAAAACAGTGGGGTTTGTAAAACAGAACACGTAGCCATTCCGAAGTTGATGAGTGGACTGGGACGAGTGTTAAAAAGTGCCCAAATTAAGAAATGAACCAAATCACTAAAACGACCACCTCAAAATTAGTAAGCATATAATGTTTTAAGACGTACGTTACATGAATACCCTTCGAATAGTAAGCTTTCGAATTGTGAAATTGCTTATTAAAAGACTGTTTTTGGGACGCGCGTCCCCCAAAACAAAAATTACAGTACATTTCATAGTAAATATCGCAATTTTCGAAAGCTTATTCATGTAAACGTATTCAAACTTTGCATACTTACTAATTTTGAGGTGATCTTTTAGTGATTTGGTTCATTTCTTAATTTGGGCACTTTTTAACACTCGTCCCCAGTCCTCTCATCAATTTCGGAATGGCTAATTGTTTACGTGCAAAGCCTGAATTTCTGCATGCCCTAACTGGACAGATGATCACCTAACATATTTATATTAACTGTCTACCTACATCAGTGCGTCTTTATCATGCAGGGTTGGTGAGGTACATCCAAGGATCTCTCCAGGGGATAGTGGTTTACATTGAGGGGTATCCACGGTGTAGTCAGATGATAATTCTCTTGCAGAAGACTAAGGAAAAACGTCAATATTCAAGAAACGCTCAACATTCGAATAAATTCCAAGATAAGCAGTATAACCTGTAATGCGGCGACAAACTGAATAGTACTGACGAAGGCCAGTTTTGATCCCGCAGGAAAGTTATACTTGATTGTGTCAATGAAGTGAACTGTATCTATCTTGATGTCAACGAACACATAGAGCATTTTAAGACCTTCCATCACGTCCACTGGTACTAAAACAACATATGAGATGTCACATTTCAGAGCATTGACACAATCAAAAAAACAACATATGAGATGTCACATTTCGGATCTGGCGAATATTTTACACGGATTTGCGGATCTTATTAATACAGCGGATTGCGGATTTATCTAATATTTTGGCTCGGATTGTGGATTTAGCTTGCAATTTAGTTCGGATCCTGGATTGTGACTTCATAGTAGAGCTTTTAGCGGATCCAAATTTAGACAAAACCATTGTCGGATCGCGGATTTTGCTTCAAATTTGGGCGAATCGGCGGATTTGTATACCCATACCCCTATACAATTACTTTATGGTTTCCGTGTTTGGATGGCCTGATCCAAACATGCTGGAATGTTACGAGAGTTAAGAGCCGAAGGCGAGTGATTTTGCGCGCTTTTCTTAACTCGAGCAACATTCCCAAGTGTTTGGATCAGGCCATCCAAACACGGAAACCATAAAGTAATTGTTTTACAAAATAACAACTTTCCGTGTTAAAATTTCACTTTAAAAAACTTTCACTTTAAATTTCCGTGTTTGGATGGCCTGATCCAAACATGGGTTTCGACTAATCAGAGCACGCGTTATTATATACATGTTACTTTATAATTCACTTTACTATGGTCCAGAATGGTCCAGGATAAAAAACCATGCACTCCTATTTATCTGCCAGAGAAAGGTTGAACACGTGCATGTTTTGAGCTCCTTTGTGGTGAAGGGTTTCCAATAATGAGAATGCTTCGGATTAATAGAGATCAGTGGCGTAGCCAGCCCGACGATTTGATCCCGCTATGCGAATTTCAACTCGTTATCACTATTCATTTCTTTAGAAATTGATTCTGTTGATAGTTTATAAACATGGCAATATTTGGACAGCGGGACTGAATCGCCTGATGGGGATACAACTACGTGAAAAATACGGGGAGAACATGGACGGTTCGAGCAAAGTTTCCTGACAAAAGGGCTTCGCGTCTTCGCTTAAAACGTGCAAGTTTTTCTTGTATTTTTTCAGAAAGCAGTATCGCTTTCAATCCGAAACTTTCCTCACAAATATTGAACATGTATTTGGAAAACTTTCAACTCAACTTCTCCTCAGCAAGAAAGTAAAAAAAATAACGCGATGAGTAACCGGATGTTTCGACAAAGGTAGATGTAAAATTATAACGACCGGGTTGTAAACGCTGATTCTAGATTTCTACTATGCCACCTGGAACACGGGAAAAACTCGAAACGACTACAAACTTACTTAAACAGCTATGACCATAATGAATCATGAAATCACAGCCTAATGCTCTTGCTGTAAAGTCGTCCACGCAACAAGCACCATACGTCACATCACCCATAATGACCGTCTCAACTTCAGAAAACCTAAACACAAGATTCACCTCATTAGTCTGGAGACGATTTGTCTGGACAAACACAACACAACACAACACTAAAGGCCGTTTTCCACTAGGCCGAAATTTCCGCGCGGAGCGGAATTTTTCTTTGTCTTGTGATTTCTCGGGTGGAACTAATTAGAAAAGACAAAGAAAAATTCCGCTCCGCGCGCAAAATTCGGCCTGGTGGAAAACGGCCTTTAACAGGAGAGTTGACACTCTGAAAACTAAGGTCTGTTTTGTACGTCGAATTTTGGTCGCGTCGCGTCGAATACAATTAAGGCAATAGATGATGAGATGATAAACCTCATTAAGCTTCATTATCTGTTGTTTGAATTGCATTCGACGCGACCTGAATTCGACGTATAAAACGGGCCTAAAAGTTTCTATTACTTTTCAAGGATGTCAGCAATGATGCAGGCAAATATAAGCAATCCTTCTGGAAACTGAAGGGCAACTGAAAGAGAGGTCGTTAAATCAATTAATCAATCAATTAATTATAGATAACAATCAATACACCCTTTTGATAATTATGTTATGAATACTTCCTGGCTTGGGAGCCTGATTGATTCACTTGTTAATAATTAAATTAATGAGTTATAAATCACTACTAATTAGAGATAATTAAGTAAGTTAATTAATGGTTAATTAGCACTAACTGATGCTAATTAATGGTCATTATTTAATGTAATCAATCACACAATTCACTATTAATTAATCCTGATTGATGCCATTATTTAATGACTATTAATTAGCATTAATTGGTCACTAATTAACTCATTAGTTAATTGGTGCTAATTAATCATTAATTAACTCATTAGTTAACTGGTGAACATAGATCTCATTAGATAAGTACCTTGTTTGGCATTGACCTTCTTTAGTCTCCATATTGTTTTATGAATTTCAAAATTGTAGTTATAGGGAAGCTAAAACATGGCAGAACAATAATGTTCAAATTATTAAAGATTGTATATTGTCATTTTCACATGCAGCACTGTAGATTGTGTGGTGATCCAAGTGATGTGTTTATCCAAGCTTGTCTGCCAGAGGTATGTGTGCAGATTTTCATGAGAGAGGGGGAAGGAGGGACGTTAGGGGCTATCCTGCAACGCAACACAGTGATACAAATTGTCAAAAACTGCAAAACAAAGCGACATTTAGGAGTGAATTAAATATCGATACCACACAAGTAAAATTGCCATTAATATACCGCAATACCAAAAACCCCAATGATCCCCTCAAGGGAGGGTTTTCAGGAGGAAGGAGGGTGCAGAATTTTCAGGGGGAGGGGGTGCTTACAGTTACAAGGAGCAGGGG
>CACRXK020005651.1:0-27411 GCA_902702795.2 Paramuricea clavata
TGAAATCTCTTCCCATTACAAATGGCATCATATTAATATTGATTTTAGAAGGCTTTGGAAACACAACGACCACATCTTTTTGAAAAAATGCTCGTACGCCTTGCGTTCTGAGTTTGACAAAACTCACGTACGATGTGTCGGCTTCTTCTGGATGGGAATTTTCATCTGTTTTCTTAATTCTTGATTTCCAGTGATCCACCACATTGTTCCATATGGCTTTCAATACATAATGCAGGCCAAGCAATTTATGCAAAGGACTTTCAGTGTCATAGAGACCTTGGAGTATCGCTCGAGCTACTGGGTTTAGCCGTGTGATTTCATCTTTGTCTTCTGACATCTTCTTGTATATGATGACTATACTCACTCCAAAAAAACTCTACACAACAGAAAAAGAATCATAAAAATCTCTGATTAGCAGATAGCGAACACCAACGAACACATGATTCAGAACACACACATACACATGTACATATACATATACATGTATGTATATGTAGCTATATGTATATATGTATATGTAGCTATATATATATATATATATATATATATATATATATATATATATATATATATATATATATATATATATATATATATATATATATATATATATAATTCAATTTGTTTTGGTTGTCTAGATATATAAAGTGCTCAATACTAAAAGTATAGCAGAGCTTATTAGATTGTTATTATATATGTATATATATATATGTATATATATATATATATATATATATATATATATATATATATATATATATATATATATATATATATATATATATATATATATATATATATATATATATATATATATATAAGTGTTTGACCAGCAACGTAGTTTATAAGGCAGAAATAACAACGCCCCATGATGGAACGACCAAAGAATACATTGGAATGACTTCCACGGAGTTCAAGGTTAGATACAGAAATCACAAAAAGTCGTTTAATAAGCCTGCGTACTCGTCTGACACAGAACTTTCCAAATACGTATGGGATTTGAAGGACAAGAAAAGGGAATACAGTATTAAGTGGTCCATTTTGAAACGAGCAGCAGCGTATTTACCTGGCGGTAGGCGTTGTAATTTGTGCATAGAAGAGAAATTAGAAATCATGAAATCACATAAAACCAATCTGTTGAACAAAAGATCCGAGTTCTTCGCGAAATGTCGCCATCGAGAAAAATTCAGCGCCGGGAAAATCGAACGCGCGCGAACAAACAAGTTAACGCGTCAGCGAACGGTTGATGATGATGCAATCACGTAATCAGTAACAAAATCGTGAACAAAATCGCCTGATGATCGTCTAGAAAGGACGTGAAACTCAGAGTAGCGATATTTAATTTTAAGATATAGACAATCTATATATATATATATATATATATATATATATATATATATATATATATATATATATATATATATATATATATATATATATATAACTACAGACGGTACCGTTTCGGCCTTATGGGCCTCATCAGTGTAGTGCTGATGAGCAGGATGAAAGTAACTGCTATTTACAGTTACCTTTGATGCCTCACGATTGTGGGACATCAAAACCATGCCAGATATATATAATGGGTCGTTTTGTAAGCCATTTAAACCACTCGCAGTCCATGCGTTATCAGATATAAAATTGACTCGAGCTGCGCTCTCGTGCTTAATGATCTGATAAAGCATTCCTGCTCGTGTTTTAAATACTATGTGATTTGTTTCAAGTCACGAAGTTCACTTAGCCATAAAGCTGGGTAACTTGTTTTAACATACGGTACTTTAAAATTTAGTTTTTACATACGCTTCTGCGACGCTATGGGAGCAATCTGTTGAAAAACGATGATAACAAATGCGCCAATAAGACACCAACTTGGCTCAGACATCTTTAAATACTAAGATTATAAATCCTTTGAGAAAATAAACAGGTTACGATTTCGCGCTTCGATCGACAAAACCAAATCTTCGTTCGATCCCAAAATGTCGAAAATTATACAGACCTTTAATCCGAACATTTAATTTGCACCGGTTTCGTACGTGATCTACTGAGCGGTTCCTGAGAGAGCGCGCACTAGAGATTTAGGCGGAGTTAAGCTCAAATTTCTCAAGTGCGTAATTTAGCTACGGGGGGTTGTTGTTATGATTATTATTTATATTTATTTTCAACGGATGGTAGCCTTTCAGATGATCTGCTTTTCAACCACGCTCACTATATCTACTTAAAATGCTCATTAATAATTAGTAATGCATAAACCTTGTGGCAAATCATGTCAGCCATATGTCACGTAGAGTGACTTTATATCTGATACTAGTTTCCCCACAGGGTAGTGAATGCTGCCTTGGTATAGCTTTGTTCCCAAATCTTTAATATTTTAAAAAACAATTAGAACAAGAAATATTTGTAATGAATTGGAATCATCCATAATTTATACATCATCATTTTCAAGAACGTACCAGGGGTTAAAGGGCAATGACAATGACATGCAGGTGACATTTATCATGTGCGACTGTGCGTCTCACTATTAAAATTTGCGCGTTTAATAATAATGTTTATCAAAGAAGGCAAAAATATATACAAGACAACCTCACATGTGGAAGCTGTTCACTTACGCACTGCCTTGTAATGCAGTACAAGTACAAATACAAATGATGAAGCACTTTTAAATCTTATAAAACATAAATTAAATCCATACGGCACATTCAAGATTTTAATATTGTATTTCAGACACGTTTTACGTTTATACTGCTTTTGGCGCATTCGCTGAGTTATATTCATTTATAGTATACACAGAATGTTGAAAGCACCGCGTATAATGGTGAAAGCACCGCGTATAATGCTCAATCCAAAAAGGTCGTTTCGCGCGAAAAAAATCGCTGGTGGAAAACCGGCTAAAATGTCTGCTCTCGAGGGAAATAGAGGAAGGGGGGGGGGCAAGGGTATTTTCGTAACCCATGATTAGCAATTATTCGTGCTTGAAATAACATTCCGTGAATCGTGAAGAGCTAAAAGGGCTAGCTGGGGTCTTGAATTTACCAATATTTTACCCTAACTTATGAATGTTTACGTTTAAAACTCGGCCCAAACTTAATTGATTAACGTTAAAAAATGAATAAATTTGCTTCGCATACCTTCGTACCTCTTCGTAGACTTCGTGAACCATCGTAAGACGCTCGTAATGTTTCGTAGTGCCTCGCAATAATTTCATGATAGTTCTTTAAAAGCTCTAATGTTAAAGTCAGTAAAATGTGTTTGTGTTAACATCGATTTCTGCTGTCTAGAAAATGGTTAAATAGTTTCAGACTTTGTTTTGTGATTTCGTGACGAGATCCCCCCCTCCCCCTTGCCTCCCCCCTGAAATAGTTTGTTTTGTTTTCCAAAGAGTCTCAATGTTTCCCGAGACGAAGTCGAGCTATACAGGAAACATTGAGATTCGAGGGAAAACAAAACCAACTATTTCCCGAGGGAACAGACATTAAATGTTTTGTTATATAGCGACGAACAAAAATCGACATTCAACAACATTCAAACAACAATTGTATTTCGTGACAAAAACTCTATAGTGTAAACGAGTTTAAAATTAAAAGAACCGACTTTTAAAAACGGTTTCAGTAGCATATCCTGTTGCCTGTTGTGTATTTTTCTTCTCTTTTACATTCTTTATTTGAACACAAACTTGGAAAATCGTAGTTTCTAATTATGCTAGTTGTGCCGCCATTTTGTTTATTTATGCATGCCGGTCGGGGCGGGCAACAATTTTCACCTGTTGCCCGGCGGGATACACAATCACGTTTGGTGTTCACCCTAGCTATATAACAATTAACAATTATTCACCAAAGTGGAGGTGAATAATGCTGAATAATGCAAGAAGGTGAATAATTGTTTTAGCTTACAAAGTTGTCCTTCAGTATAGCATTATATGAATGATGTGTTCGAGTGAGGCCAAAAGCTACCATAAACTATCACATGTCATAAACTCACCTGAAATGCATTACATACAGCAGAAATATATTTAAAAACTGTTCCAGCCTGTTCCAGCATTTCTTGCAGTGGCTTGAACATCATGAATACAGCCGTTCTACGTCTTTTTACGGGTAGAAATATAATTGAGAATTTCATCTCAAGGCTGGATTTTGGTGGATAAAAATTTGTCAAATTTTCACTCGTTTTAATATTTTATTATAATTAAAACTGTGGTAGAACTTGTATCAGTGTATGTGTAAATACAGTATAGTTTTGTGTTTGTGTGTACAATGAGTAGTGTATCTTTGACTGTAATGTAATTTAATTCAGTATGTCAGTTTCCTGGCTTCCTATAACTATTTTAGTTATTTTAGGAAGCTCCTATACACTTTTAAATATCATGTTAACTTAAAATCTTCGTGTAACTATTTATATGTAGGTAAATAAACATTTGTTGTCGTCGTCGTTGTTGTTATCATTTGAATATAACCTTACCCGGGGAGGTAGATGATCTTTCGGGAAAGGTGCAAAACGTCTAGCTTACCTATGCCTGGCGGAAATGCTCTTTCTGGGAAACTAATGCTTCAATGGACCAGGGTCAAATAAATGGGGTTATTTTCTTAGACCTGAAAAAAGTATTTGATACGATTGATCACCAGATTCTATTGTCAAAACTACAAGCTTATGGGATACGCGATCACACGCTCAAATGGTTCCAATCGTATTTAGATCAAAGAAAGCAAATTTGCATGCTAAATAACTGTAAATCTGATATTGAAACAATTCGTTGTGGAGTACCTCAGGGTTCAAATCTTGGACCTCTATTATTTCTCGTTTACATAAACGACCTCCCAAACTGCCTAGAAACAACACACTCTAATTTATTTGTGATGACACAATTTTATCATGTCAAGGGCATTTATCCACAGATATTGAATACAAACTTAACAAAGACCTAGTAAATGCTCAAAAATGGTTATCAGCGAATAAACTAACATTAAACAACGAAAAAACCAAATATATGATTATTGGATCTCGGCAACGATAGAAAAACTTAGATCACGTGCCAAAAATCAGTATAAACGGACATCAAATTGAACGAGTTTATAAAAAGGAAACTTTGGGTATAGTTATAGACGATAGACTTAGCTGGAATAGGCAAAATGAAGAACAATGCAACAAGATATCAAAAAATATTAATCTTTTAAGAAAAGCCAAAGATTCTGTTGGCCTAGATACGCTCAAAATTATGTATAACGCATTAGTCGCGCCTCATTTTAACTACTGTTCAACTGTTTGGCAAAATAACAACCAACCACACTTAGACAAATTATATAAGCTTCAGAAACGAGCAGCAAGAATAATAACAAATTCGGACTATACTATAAGATCTTCGGACATTTTTCAAAAACTTAGCTGGAAACCTCTTGACTTAGTTTTGAAAAAGCGAGATCTCCTTATGACATTTAAAGCGATTAATGGCATGCTTCCAGAATACGTAAGGGGCGGACCATTTGATTTTTGAGGGGGGAGGTGGAAGATTCAGTCTGTGCAAGAATTTTTTTTCCGCCCAGGCGAACGAGACAGATATTTTTTCCTGTAAAAGTGCAGCGCAAGATATTTTTTTCCCAATATATTTGGCCGCAGGATATTTTTTTTTGCCTCTCATAATAACGGCTTACAGTAACTTTAGGCTTTTCATATAGCTATCATCGGAAACGTAGCAGGGGTTTTCAGTCAGAGGAGGCCGAGAACTGAATCCCAAGAGGGGCCAAGGAATTTTCACTGTGCTTTATTTTATATATGGTTATGTCTTAATGTTCCCCACACTAAAGCGTGCAAGTTTACTTACAAAGAATGTATAACTGCACCAAAACCTAAAACATGCAGGGATAGAGTAGAGTACCCGAAAATGGGGGAGGGTACAGTATATGAATGACCTGTAAACTTGGGGGGTTCGGGGGCATGCTCCCCCGAGAAAATTTTAAAATTTGAACCTCGGAAATGCTATTTAATTTCCTGCGTTTTCAGCCATGGATAATTATCTTAAGCCCAGATTTTCTCAGGGGGGGGCAACAATTTTGCCTGGGAACACCACTGGCTATCGTATGTCAGAGGCTCCAAAGGCGGTAGAATCCCTGTGATGTTATCCACTGTTCACCCCGTGTTCTTTTAAGCAAATGTGCCTGCTCAAAAATGCAAAATCTTGCAAGCCTGTGGACACAATACTGAAGTGAAGAGCATCAGTAGAGTTACATGTAGAAAATTTTTTTTGAGCGCTCTCTTTTGCATATTTTTTTTTCTCGATTGTGTGCTGCATGATATTTTTTTTTCTTTCTCCTTTGGTTGCAGGAAATTTTTTTTCGAAATCTTCCACCCTCAAAAGTCAAATGGTCCGCCCCTAACACAACTATTTCACACTTGCGAAAACAATGGTTACGTACTGCGCAGTAGTAATTTAAAGCTGTCTCAACCTAAACCAAAAAACGAATTTCTCGAAAAATAGCTTTTCGTACAGAGGAGCAGCGTATTGGAACAACATCCCAGTAAACTTGTTGAAAACCCTAAGAGAATCAACAAGTTTAAAATCTGTCCATCATCTACTAAATAATTACATCTTGTAAATAAGTAAATAAGTAAATAAGTATATTTTGTAAATAAGTATAAATTAGTTTATTAGTTCCTTTTTTTATAATGCATTTATTTTCCGCACGGCCCTTTGAAAATCACCTATGTGAAAGGTTACCGTGTTTAAAGAACAATAATAATAAAAGTTTATGCTGCGGCCAAATGGCTAATTGTTATAACATCCAAACTATATATCAAATATCACTCAACTGTGAAGTATGTACTGTCTTAAATGAAGATTAACGAACTTTTGACTGCATTATAAAATCGCTTATGAAGCCAGCTTGATACAATATACTTTAAAATGTACATTCGACGTACCTTCCTGTGCCATTAACGGAGAAATCAGTTGTAAAACGACAAAACATACACCAATAATACAGCAACGTGGCCCAGACATCTTTACAGCAAAAGCACTTGTATTTACACAAGTCAATTATAAAATAAACAGGCTACAAGGTTAGGATATCAGCTTCGATCCGCAAAACCAAATTCGTAGGTATATTAGATCCCCAAAATGTCACAATTAGGGCCCTTTAATCAAACAACATCTGTTTTAGTCCATCCGGCTCAGTTAGCTGTTCTACAGGGTGTATAAAAAAAACGCAACCTCGGAATTTCCTAAGAAATTACTTTGCAATTCCTAAGCATAAAAGATTCTAGGCCCCTGGGAATTGAAATCGAATTGCTAATAGATCATATTACTGTTGTCGTGCATTAAATAAATGCATAAATTTTGCTTTATGCACTGGCGTGTGTAGTAATTTTGACAGTTGTGCTATTTTAAATTCCCAGGCGCCTAAAATCTTTTATCTTTAAAACAATGTCGATTACTTGGGAAATTCCGAGGTTGCGCTTTTTTTGATACACCCTGTATTCGGATTTCCTTAAGTCATAATCAGGAACTTAATTTTCTCCTTCGATGCCGTGGTTGGATATGCAAATAACTTTATAAGGATTGCCAACACAAACCTATGGGAGGCCGTCTAATTAGAATTATTGCATGAGTACGGAAAATCGAGTCGATTTTACATACATTTTCACGTTTACAATTGCTGACACACACGCGAACTCCATCGCCAATCACACGAACAGCCAAGCCTGTTGACAAGTGGACTTGAAATTTGATACGAAAGAGAAATAACGAATTCCGTATACGCGAGAAGATTCCTTTGAAAATATTTGCTAAGTATCTATATTGGCCCCGTGAAGTCCGTGAACATCTTGTAGGCTGGCATGTTGTCAAGCTTTTATCAACGCCCACCAAAGCAATTATTGATGGTATTTTTAATGTATTAATTGCAATGTTTGTGAATTTATTAGAAGACTCTAGATCGAAACAGGAATTTTAAAAGACAAGACAAAGAGAGAAGGGCAATATATTTATTCCAATATTTATTTCATTAGCGAGTAAAAAAAGACGATATTCAATACAGTTTGATGAAGTTTTCTGTATAAAAGTATACAAAAGTAATTTCTTTGATCGTGTGAGCCTCTTTCAAGGATTAAGCTTACATTATGGAGATTTGCTTCAATCAAAGAGTATCATTCAGGAGTTTCAGTCCCAGTTTTGTTTGAGACTGTCCCGGCAAACGTCGGTCCCGAATTTCTGCTATGAGAGTTGTTTAATCCACAAACCACAAATGTCTGTTGTAGACAGGGGCATTATTTCACCCCGGCAAACTCAGGAAATGGCATTTCTGAGCCTTCACATTTTTCCGGGGGTAGCATGCCCCCAGTTTTCGCCGCTCCTATCCTGCTTATCTGCCGACTCTGTTACACTGAGTTCAATACATGTTTTGCGTATCGTGTTAGCACTTGGCTGAAAATCTTAACAATGGTTATGGTTCCCAACGTTACTAGAGCTGGCGTTGTTGTTGAAATTTATTTACAAACTCGTTTGTTGATTGTGATTGTGAACTTTATTTACCCACGGTAGACTTATCAGGATTTTACATAAAAGATGATAAGAGAATACAATATAGTTACAGATTACAAAATATAAAAGTTAATTAAGATACTAATTATGTATACATACTATACTAATACTAATTATATATTACAAGAATACCTGTTTTCCATAAGTGCCGCGCTAATATATTAATATAAAAATCTAAAATTATTGACTAATGTATAAAGTTGCTGCAGTCTGACTTGAATTTACGTAATGAGTTAGACTGTCTCAACTCAACCGGAAGGGAGTTCCACAGCACAGAACCACTATAGCTAAAACTATTTTTCAGGTAATTTGTGCGTGGTTGAGCTAAAGCTAATTTTCTACTGGCGTCTCTCAATGTATAACGTTACGTTACTCGTTAGACGATTTTCTTTCGTTGAATGACGTTACGATAGCTAGTGAGATCCGACATGAGTGAACTACACACGAAAAAACGCGCACTGAAGTTGTTACAGAGCTGCAAACAAGTTGCAACAAGTTTGTTGCCAAGCCGATATCAGGATGTGTTCACACTGCTCAATTTTTTCCAATTGTTGTGACAAGTCTGGAACACGTTGTTGTCACCTTGTTACAAGTTTGACGACGATAACATTCTTGCTACAAGTTGTTCCAATAAGACTGCAATCAGTTTCAAATATCTTGGGACAGATGCTACAAAAACCTTTAATTTCAACAAACGTCAAACCCCCGCCCCCTGTTCAATGTTTTGCGCCATTTTTCGTCAGATTTGATGCGGTTTGGTATTTAAATTGAGAAGACAAGATTGACTGGGGAGGGGTATTGTGTGTAACAAATTGTAATGATCCCCTTACACTTTTAATTACATCTGTCCCAACAACTTTTGAAAGTGATTGTAGTACTGCTACACACGCAATAATCTCTGTCTAGCAAGTCTGCCAACAAGCCGTCTACAAGTTGTCTTCGCACTGCTTAGCTTGTCACAAGTTGTCGACAAGTTTTGAACAAGCTGTTAACAATTTGTAACAATCTTGTTGATATTATCAGGCTTGTTACAAGGTTGTTCTAACAAGTCCGATACAGTCATGATATTACAATATTGTTACAACTTGTCAGGTCATCAACCTTGTTACATTCTTGGTATATCATGATACTATATCAGACTTGTTAGAATAACCTTGTGACAAGTCTGATCAATGCCATCAAGCTTGTTACAAGTTGTTAACAGCTTGTTCCAAACTTGTTGCAACAACTGGGAACAAGCAGTGCGAACACAACTTGTTGACAGCTTGTGAACAGATTTGTAACAACTTGTTTGCAGACCTGTAACAACTTGTGCGTTTTTACGTGTGTAGTTCAGGCTGTTCCGCGTATAACAAGTTGCTTTACGAGCTTGTTGTCATCAACTTTTTAACAACTTGTTACGCGTGCAGACGATACCAGACTTGGTGGAAAACCTTGCTGCGAGTTTGTTAACATTTGTTTTACGAAATAAACATGTTAAGGTGGCTCTCTACAGTTTACTAGAAACTGGGGAGATCTCCGATTTAGACCCAATTTTTCAACAATTCCTATTTGTTAAAAAGGCAAAGAAAGTCCGACTAGAAAATATAATAACTACATATTATTAGCACTGATGAAGATCCGGGCTTAAGGATCGAAAGCTTTGCATTCTTTGCAGTAATAAATTTACGTGGTGTTTCCACAAACAAAACTATTATATTTTATCGCAGAGTTGGATTTTTCGAAAAAATGGAACGATTCAATATGGCCGATACTTCGCTGGGTTTCAACTTATTTAATTTGAAAATAAGGTCAGATACCCCAATTTTTATTTCATAAAAAGAATTCGTTTAGTATTTTAATTGCGTAATATTTATTTAAAAGCTTTATTCAGTAATATATAAGGACTTACACGCCGTAGCTATACTAGGCCAACATACTGTGAATATACAAGTGCAATACATGTGGTTATATACGTATGATGACGTAACAATAATGCATATTAATCAGGTTAATTAATATTTGTCAGCAATCAGCATGCTATATATTGTAAATTGAATCATTGTTAAAAAAATTGTTACGAATTATTACATTTATATCAGTTCTACACAAGATGAAAAACTTCAATTTCGGAAGGGGAAAATCTGAATGATCCAGCCAAGATTTTGATAACCTTACCGCTGATGCCAGAACGAGGTTGGTAGGTCGTATTAAAATTTGTGCTTGAATGACTCGTTGTACTCGAAAGAGCATTGTCAGCTATGTAAAGATCATGACCATATCCAAATATTGGTCCGTATCTGTGATCTGCATAAATTGCGTGCCAGGTATTCTCATCTTTCAGTGGAGCCGTAAACGGCTAGAGATTTTCTTTATTTCGTAAAGAAAATAAGAAAGATCCTCCGGCCTTTTTCCAGCGGCGAAAGCCTGTTGTATAGAGTAAAAATTGTTCGGTTCATATGTGTGGTTAAGAGGCATGTTTTCTTTGTGAAAAAAGAGTTCAAACCCTAAATTTTTGGGGCGTTCCTCTCAAAATTACTTTGTTCTTAGCTTTATTTTGTAGTTTATACATAATAACATTTGAATGTTTAAATGTGTCTGGTGGTTGACAGTAAAAAGGAGTGAAATGTTTTATTTTCCTAAGAGTGATATAAGAGTGCATAGCAGGTGGTAGATGAGAACCGGATTTTATATGGTCATTCCAAGTGAGATTTGCGTTAATATGTAGACCCAACAATCTTGTTGCCCATATTCGCTCTTATTTCATGCAATTTCAAAAATCTCATCATTTTACAGATAAAGCACTTTTATTTACATATACTCTTTAAACTTGTTTGCCGCTTGAGAAACATATCAAAAATAAAAAATGAATATAGTCATAACCGGCAAGTGGGAAAATATATTCATTAGTTTTGAGCGCGTGTTATGCGTAACAAAACAAAAGATTCTCCTCTTAATATATAGAAGACATAGAAAACAAACACGCGCGGAACTATTTGGGAAAACGAAAAATAATCAGTGGAAAGACGAGTTTTTTCCACGTTATTTCGAATTCTCCCAAACTACCATAAATATTTCAATAACTGCATAGAAACACAGAAAAAATGTTTTCTGTATAGTATGTTCCATTTTCCCCAGCTACAGTAATTCCAGGTTTTTCGAACGGACCGTATCCCCAAACAAGTTATATCAGTTCATAAAACTATAGTGTGATTCGTTAAATCGATGTCAAAAGACGAAATTTCGGCACACGCCTTGGCAGCTTCGTGCATGTTAACCGCGCAGACAAAAACAATAGAAAAGGACCGGAACTGAAGTCCAATAACTCTTCAATTTCCGCCATCTTGCATGGATTCACTTTTTGGATTGGTGTTCACGCTCCAGAGAGATATGGAGCTCACTGATCTTACCTTCCCAAGATGCCGTAGCGTAGCCACCAAAGATATATTGACCAACTTCCACTAATGTTACTGTACGATTCTTGTAGTCGCAGTTTGAGTGAAAGGTTTTGGCTGCCCATCCGTCTCTAGTCGCTCGCCAACAGAGCTTCCAAGTACTGTTTCCTCCGATCCACATTTTTAGTACTCGCCAATAATCTGAGGTGTTTCCTGATAGAATATCTGATTCCAATGATGGAACTTAACGGTAAAAACAGATGAAGAAATTATCGTTTAAATTTATTCGTTATTTCAGCATAGTTTTCAAAGGACCGGATTCTCCTTAAAGGTCCACTAATATAATGGTGAATTTTTATTGATCCTGTGTTACTACAGGAGGAACCCAAACTAAATTAATAACGTAATAAATAAATAAATAAATAAATAAATAAATAAATAACGTAATTTTCCTTTCCGTTCCTATTCTGTGGAGGGTTTTTCTGGGTGGAAATTTTTATATTACTAAATATTTAATGAAAAATGTGTCATGTTCGTTATGTAAGGGCTACTGTAAATGGCGTAGGCTGCAGGATATACCTGTTATAATTGATAAGTTGTATATTCTTTATATTCTTGTGTTTGTATCTGTGCAGATTGTGTGAAATTGGCAAAGGATAATAAATAAATCTAAACTAAATTAATTTTATTTATACTGGATAGCTCTATTAGTTCTAAACTGTCCTTCGTACAGGTCCACTAAGGATCATCTTTTATTGATTTAGTGTTATTACAAGAGGAATCAAACTAAATTAATTTTATTTATATTTAATAGCTCTATCAGTTCTAAACTATTCTTCCTAGAGGTCCAGTCGTAAGGATCATCTCTTATCGATCCAGTGTTAATACTAACTTTCAGTTTGTTTACAGACGTTTTTTATCGTTCAATGATATCTTACAATCTTTCGACCAGCTCACATATAAATATTTCTCCGATCCAATCATGTGAAAATAAAATTTTACCATAAGAGATTAAATGCATAAAATGTACCTTTAGAAGGCAGTGTGCTGCAATAAAAGAATAAGGTCACCATTAGTATAATTAAAATCAAAGAATTAGGCCTACAGGATTTGTACAGGACAGTTACATCAGTTTTTAACTGTTCTGCATGTAGATCGGTTTTGAAGAAAAAAATTGCCAATTATTTCTTCAAACGAGCAAATAAAAATTGTAAAGAAACAATTGCCCGTCTGTACAAGGCTTAATACACAACAGCATATCGAATGAATCACACCCAGTTACGAGGGACGTAGCCAGCCCCACACGAGAGGGGGGGGGGGTCTAATCGTCCGTCCGGGGGATGGTCTCCTGGAAAACATTTCTATTTTTAGCTAGGGTCTGTGAAACATTATTTCATGCATTTTAGATACGAAGGTCCGGACCATAGAAATAATAGATAACTATTATTTCTATGGTCCGGACCCCCCATTCTCCCTAGAGGCAGAAAGTACATACAGCGGCGAAGTACTGACTGTGCTATCAACTCCGTCATTCGTATCAAGAAAAAAAAACACCAACCTTGGTGATGCAGTCGAATTCGGACTCTGGCCGCTCCCAACTGGATCTAAAACGACATACAAATGTTGGTCCAAAATTCTATCTACTCATGCATGCAGAGTTGGAAAACTAAAGTGAAACTGGACTATAAAAAGTGCACTCTGTTTTCGTCTTGTTATATATTAATATCTGAAAATGTGTTGTTATCGTTTTATATTTTAAAAAATTGAAAGTTAAAATCCTGCGTTTTTAAATGTTCAAAACAACTGTTTTCAATTTTTTTTAATTTTCGACTTAATTTATAATTCTAACAAATTAACATAAATAATAGAAATTTTACAAAGTTAAAGAATTGGAGATTAGTTATTTATAGATGTTTTTTGAAGGACGATGATGTTTTTTAACGTTACTTTGATTATGATCATCTAAACTATTCCATGCAGCTCACAGCTCTTCTGTAAGAAAAATTTATATATATATTTATTTATTGGCTTATTTATATGGTTGCTACGCAATTCACTGTATAACGTGGATTACCGCACGCGTTAAAACACTTGGGTGAAATATAATTTGGTGCACGTGCTAAACCGTGCAAATGAAAATGTTCTAGAGTGTGTATTATATAATTTCCATACCTTAGCGCAAGCAGAAAGATGTTGTCTGCCGCAGCTGGGTCTTGAACCCGCGACCATCGAATTACTAGATCGACGCGTCGCTCTACCAACTGAGCTACACGGTCAGACGGATTTAAGACTGGAAATTATGAAATATATATACTGAATGTCATAAACATACTCGTTTATATTAATTCAGCATCGAACAATACTAGTTCTGCAAGTGTTATGTTGAGTTGTGTAATTGTACACTCCGTAATATGTTAAGGTGAAAATGTTCTCGAGTGTGTATGATATAATTTCCATACCCAGCGTAAGCAGAAAGATAAAGTCTGCCGCGGCTGGGTCTTGAACCCGCGACCTTCGAATTACTAGATCGACGCTCTACCAACTGAGCTACACGGTCAAACGGATTTAAGACTGGAATTAATGAAATATATACTGAATAAACGAGTATGTTTATGACATTCAGTATATATTTCATAATTTCCAGTCTTAAATCCGTCTGACCGTGTAGCTCAGTTGGTAGAGCGTCGATCTAGTAATTCGAAGGTCTCGGGTTCAAGACCCAGCCGCGGCAGACAACATCTTTCTGCTTGCGCTGGGTATGGAAATTATATCATACACACTCTAGCACATTTTCATCTTAACATATTACTGAGTGTTTAACAACGCAATTAACATTAACATATATATATATATATATATATATATATATATATATATATATATATATATATATATATATATATATATATATATATATATATATATATATATACCCGGTGGCCCAAAAAAAAGTACTCCTGTTTGATTCGTAATAACTTCTAAACAAGTAAAGTTTTTAAAGAGAAATAACTTGCATTAAATAGAGGAAGGACTAACTTAGATTTTGATATATTACAGTTGTATTTAACTTAAAAATTCTCGGAGATATTAATGTTAAAAATGGGGAGCATATTTTGGAATGTGTCTAAAATTAGCGAAAATCGGCATATCAAATATTAACTCCAGCGTTTGTTTGCTTAATGACATATTAGGCTAACTTGTATTTCAGCGAATTATCGTTAAGGTTTGTAAGGGATATGGCGTAGATTTAGACATCTTACTAGATGGTCCTTACGGTCTTTGCAAACTTAAATGTACATGAAAGACTGACCATGGAAGGCAGGCGCTTAAATTTTTCGTATTCTTAAATAGCCTAATTTTTTTATGTTTTTAATGGGTTCAAACAGACTGAGTAGATTATTTCTCGGTTAGAGCAGGATGAATATTCTTTATTGAAGGAAATAATGTTGCTTTTTGCAAATACACATCACCGTATCAACGCTACTATTTTGTTACGTTTTGTTCCAAAAATGTTGCATGTCTCTGGGGAGTTGCTTAATTGTTATGTCTTATGGAGTTGTATGGATTGATTGTGTTTCATATAATTCTCAGTTTACTCCATGAACTTGCCAAGATTAAGAAACGGCAAAAGAGTTTGGGTGTTCTTAACAAGATTTCAGAACGTTGCAGAAGTTAGAAGAGCTTCACAATTCCGTTGTGACAGCATGCCCTAATTCAGAACTACGAACGATCCAATGACGATCCTTCGCGATACAGTGGTCTCATGAAATAAGGAAACGTATTCGTGCTAGGAACACACGCGAATTTCGGACGAATGAATCTTGCTTGTATTTTGTAGATATAATAATACTTTGTTTCATAATAAACAATTTGTCAAGTGTCATTTATTTACTGGTAGTAGTGCATGTTTCAGTCGGGCAAATCTTGATTAATATTTGATACGCCGATTTTTGCATATTTCAGACACATCCAGAAATATCCTCCCGAATTTAAAGATTAATATCTCTGTGAATTTTTAAGTGAAATACAACTGTAATATATCAAAGTCTAAGTTAGTCCTTCCTCTATTTGATGCAAGTTATTTCTCTTTAGATGTTATTATGAATCAAACAGGAGTACTTTTTTTTGGGCCACCCGGTATGAAAAAAATGGTGTTCTGTAATTTTACTCTGCCTAACACTGCTGATTAGGGAAAGTCCATGAACATATAGTTCCGCATGTTCCTTTGTCAAATAAAATTGCCTGGTGTTAGAGAGATTTGTAGGTAGGGTGCATAGCAGCTTATTATTAAATGGTTAAGGTAGCATCATTCCAGCTCACAACAGCAATATTGCATTCTTGCTAATTGCTCAAAAACTCCAGGCTACAATTTTCACATTTGCACCTAATATAAATTATGTAATATTGACAACATGAGTGGCCTATGCTTGGGTTGATGATCCTTGAGTCACAATGAGTCATAAGTCACAAATTTTGTTTATACCAATACCAATACTATACAGTATTAGACTATACTATACTATACAATTATAATAAACATATTTACATTAAAGATTATTTCATGGCAAGGCATCATTGCTTGAAACCAGATATATCGGCTTCTATCCCTGACATTTCGTCATATTCTGATAAATAATCGTTCTCTGATGCAAACGAAGAAGCCTTGATGCATCCTTCGAAGACATTGCAAAAAGATATAAAAAACCGTGAAGTATTGCTTCGAAATTAAAGCTTCTTTGTATATTGAAGTATAGTGTTTACAAGGAGGCTTCACATGAGTTCACCTATTATTGACTCAGGTGCAACTCAACACATGACTTTAGAAAGAAATCGTCTGTCCAACTATGTGGAATTCAAGGAACCATGTAGTGTGCATCTCAGTGATCCTCATTGATAATAGATGAATCCTTGCACATGGAAAGGGAACCTATCATGTGAAAACTGTTGTGGATGACCACATTCAACACATAGAATTGCAAGAAGTATTGTACCTGCCAGAGTTAGTTAAGAACTTGCTGTGAAGTCCATGCAATAATGGTGAAACGTGATGAATTTGAAGATTTTAGCTGTGGGAGAGATCCAAGGAAACTTTTTTGTCTTGAATATTGTGAAAGAGCATGTGAGCATTGCCAAACAACAACCTGATACAGATCAGTATTTGTGGCACTGTAGACTTGGCCATCTGGGAATGAATAATGGGAACAAACTTACTGACGAAAATATAGTACATGGAATGGACAGTGTAAGCAAAACAAATGAAAATCAATTCTGTGAAGCATGTATCAAGGTAAAGCATCATCGCTGTCCTTATCCGAAGACTGCTGATTATCGTTGGTAGTGATCCATTCAAATTTGTCCATAGCGACATCTGTGGTCCAATGTCTGTATCTTCTTTTGGTGGATCAAGATATTGTGTTACCTTAACCTACCGGCACACAAATTCAATCAGATCTCCTAGCGACCATACTGGCACACAAAAATATTTTGAACACAAGAAATTGTAAAACGGAAGTAAACTGGAGGCTCAGGCATGTTAATGCCTGGGTCTGCCCACGCTTGGATGATATCTTGCGCGCGTGTTGCACGCGCGATCTGTCAGTAACTTGTCTGTTAGAATATAGTGTATATGAGCGACAGGATTATTTTGGAATATACAATGCAAAGAAGTCGGTATACTATTCAGTTTTTATGTCATAATTGACTCTTTGTATAGCAATAAGTATTGTATCATTGCGACAGCTGACCTTTGAACTGCTGATAAAAAAAAGCTTCTTATAGTGCGCTATCTTGCGATTATTCAGTATTAATTGTTGACTGTTTCTTATTTTCAATGAAAAATTGCTTGTGAATTACAAATTAATAGCACATATAGTTCACTTGGTCTTTTCCACCATGGCATACTTCCCTTCAAGCATTAACTATGCTTCAAGATATCGGCTTGAATGCGCAATGAATGTTGTTATTGGAAATATAATATCCATTACAATAAGCGGCAGACTGTTTCATTATGGCATGTGAAATTCATCACGCGAAAAACGCGTTCGACTTGCAGCAGGGTAATTTGACGAAATTTTGCTATTTTTGTTAGCTAAAAATATTAACAAGGGAACAAAGTTTCCTGCGTTAATTTGTTAACCGCACATTTAATTGTAGATAACATTTAATGACGCGATTAACATTCATTTGATGCCGATCATCGTAATATAGCCGCATAAAATAATGAAACGAACCCTAAATGTAAAGTTTCCGGATTTATTCAATAAACAGTGATATTATGTGTGAATGATTATCGCAATTCTGCGTCCTCTCAGTCACAAATTATACTGCTACAGAGCCTCTGAATAAAACGTATCATTTTTTGTGTTGTTTTTCGAAATATACATCACGTGATCGTTGCCATGACAACGAAAAGTAGGTCAACTTTTAGAATCTCCTTTGATAAATCGTATAAAACTTGAATGGTAATAATGAAGGCCATATTTATTTTTTTATGATTTTTTGTCTATTTTCGCTAAATACACAAACTGAGACCCAGGCATTAATGTACCTGAGGGGATCGTCTGGCAGGAAACAAAAGTAAAAATAACACAAAAAAAAAATGGCGGCACTAAGGAGTCAACTAAATGATTTTCAAATCGAAGAGTTTTTCAGCACATTATTAAATTTTGCAATTCATGCGGCACAGATGAAGGTATCATTGAGTTTTCAGATGAATTTTTTATCTCTTGAGCATCGTAAACACACATAAGATGATCTTGGTTTGGATTTCAAAGGCCATGCCTCTTGACATACTGTACATTGACTGACAATGTATTGCATGGTGGTATGAAACTTATTTATGTTAGCATTTGCCCAACATTGCTCTTCAATACCACCATTATTGGTGATGTCAAACATAGTTAAATAATTCTGTTGGTTTATTTCATTGTGCAGCTGTGACACTTGTTTTGCCCGCTTTCGTTTTTTAGACTCACTATCTTTTTGAAGTCTTATTTGTCTTTCACTCTCAGTTTTTATTGACCGCTTTCTTTTTTTAGACTCTCTATCGTTTTGAAGTCTAATTTGTTTCTGGCTTCAGTTTCCTTTGACCGCTTTCTTTTATTATACTCATTAGCTTTGTTAAGTCTAGCTTGCTTATCACATTCATTTTCTTCTGAATGCCTTGACTCATTGGTATTCTTGATCTTTAAAGTGTATATGAAATGAAAATTTCGATATCGTTTTTTTTGCATTTTCTGAAAATTTGGTCTTTTCCGATCATAAAAATACAAACCTTGTTGAAAAATTCGAACCAGAAGTTTGTTAATTTTACGATTACAGTTCGCTTTTTCGACTATCTACTGGCGAAAGACTGGTACCTAGAGTTCCAGGCCTTGTGACGTATGCAGTATGACACGCCGAAGTGTTTCACTATACGAAAACAACAAAATAACACAAACATCAGACAGTTGCCTTTATATTTCGCTATAAAAATGTCCGATAACGAAAGCTTTGAATCACAGACAGAGACAGAAGGGTCGACAGATAATGAGGACGTCGCTGAGCAATCGTCTGTTGTTCAGCCATATCAATTTGAGCTAGTCGCATATAGTGACTACGAGGAAGACCAAACAGACAAAGGCAGCATTCTTCATGATACTCTTGAGGCGAGATTTAAGAAAAATGTAGCTGTTAATTCATGGTAAGTAAAGTTATGAAAGTATTATTATATTAACCCGTTCCTGGACTATTTATTACCCTGTTTCATCTGATATGCGAGTTTATTTTAAGGTGCTCATGTGGACATAGTAGCGATGAATTATTGCAGGACGCTAGAGAATATAGATGCTGTAAGGAAATTTTGGAGTGCATTGACAAATTTATGTTCGAGGACAAGGATGCAGAATGCATCACACAGCACTGGGATTATGCAGTAAGTTGAAAAGTTGAAAATGTTCTCAAGTGTGTATTTCATAATTTCCATACCCAGCGCAAGTGCAACCAGAAAGATATTGTCTGCCGCGGCTGGGTCTTGAACCCGCGACCTTCGAATTACTAGATCGACGCTTTACCAACTGAGCTACACGGTCAGACGGATTTATATTAAGACTGGAAATTATGAACTATATGCTGAATGTCATGAACATACTCATTTATATTAAAATTCTGCATCGAACCATACTAGTTCTGCAAGTGTTATGTTGGCCTATATGTTGTGTTATTGTTCACTCCGTAATATGATAATATAGTTGTCACCCATCGAACACTAGCCTACTAGAGACACATGGGCTTTTCTCTGATATAAAGTCAGGTAAAAAGTATGATAAACCAACAAGCAGAACCGAAGATAATTAAATATCACTATTTCTTGTATATATTTGTATTCTAAATGATATCTTGCATTTGTTGAAAACTAGTACATTTATAGTAAGAATAAAACAATATTATACTTAATAATTAGAACTTTAGAATATTATAACTAGCTTAGGGCAGTCAAGGTGACAACTCGTACCAAGGGGTACCAGGACATTGGCAACTTGTACCAAGGGGTACCAATTACTTGTGTAAGGTTCGTGTCAATGTGTGCCTGGTACCAAAGGTAAATAGAAGGGATTGGAAATGCATGAAAACATTAGTGATAAAAGATTAGTGTTGAGAAGTATGTGTTGAGAAAAACATATAGTCGAGAGCGCCTTGGTAAAACTATATATACATACGAGTGAAAAGAACATAGGTAAAACTATACAGGAAATTAAGTGATATATACAATAATGTCAATGTAAAGACGAGCTTATGATAAAGTGAGTGTGAATTGTGATTTAGCTGGAAAATTCAAAGCTTTAAACTTTGTAGTGGGAAATATGGACGATATTTTGACTGCACGAGAGAAACAACCATTAAAACGTAAGGAAATATCTATCTCAAAGAAAATTAGCGCAATGTATGCGCTTCAAGAGGAAATCGAGGAACTTAAATTTATACAAAAGGACAGCGAAGAAAATGTACATGCGTGGGCTAATGACTGTGAGACTAAATTAAATGAAGCCAAATCGAATGTTGAAAATATTAAACGTGTGTTAGTAGAAATCGAAGAAGAGGAAATACTTGCTGAACGTGAAAACGACGAAACGAATTTACGTATGGCTATTGACGCTGAAACCGAGAAACAATTAGCGATCGAAAAGGCAAGACTAGAACTGGAACGAGTTCACAAGGAGGCGGAACATCAGCGCGAGTTGGAGCACCAAGATCAGATTCTACAGCAGAATATGAAATTCCAGAAATCCATGGAAACATCGGTGGAAAAATCCAAAGAGGTAAAAAATATTAAATTACCTAAATTAGCAATAACGAAATTTAGCAGTAAATTTTCTGATTGGCTTCCATTTTGGAACACTTTTGAAGCTGAGATAGACTCAGTCAACCTACTACCCTCAGTTTCAAAGTTTGGTTATCTAAAAGAATTATTAGAACCAAAAGTACGAGTAGATATTGATGGGTTACCCTTTACGACTGAAGGATATGAGAGAGCCAAGAATGTATTAAAGAGTGAGTACAGAAAATCCAGCGAGATTATCAATGCTCACATTTAAAATATTATGGGCCTACCTGTTATAACTGGATCAAGTCCAGCGAAAGTGCATGAGTTTTACAAAACACTTTCTCATAACGTTCAGTCGTTAGAAACATTGGGGAAAATAGAGAGGGTCAATGGTACAACGAGAAATGTATTGGATAAACTAAAGGGAATTAAAGCTGACCTAGTTCGGGAGGAAGAAGGGTGGCAAGACTGGGACCTCTCGCGGTTAGTAGTTGAAAACGTGGAAAAATGTTAATCCAATTGAGAATAATTATCAAGATAATAACAAATCACCACCAAAACGGTTTGGACCACGATCTGATTTTTATCATACAAAGGACGGTGATCGAAAAAAGTGAGTTTGTGTTTATTGTGAAGATAGTAGCCATTTGTCAAAAAGTTGTCCGAAAATGTCCTCAGTTTCAGCCCAAAAGAAATTTCTCGCCGAGCGTAGACTTTGTTTTAACTGTACTGGTGCAAAACATCGTGCATCAGACTGCAAAAGTACCTTAAATTGTCAACTTTGTAACCAGAAACATCACACATCTATTTGCACGAAAGAACAACAGCCATTACTAACCACCACCGAAAGTAGTGATATACCACTCTCCTCCGCAGAGGCTTTTTTGTTTTCTTTCTATATATAAAGTTTGACTTGCGGGCAGTAGCGGGCTAGGCAGAGAAGTGGGCACGCGGGGGGTGACGGGAAGAATGAAATTGAGGAAGCCTCTGCCATTTAATGTATCCAACATGGCGTCATATTTCCGAGCGAAGACTGGAACGCATTCCTTGCTCATGAATATTGAACAAAATGGCCGTGAATGCAAATGCAAATGAGATTGTTTTGTCATTGGCAAATAGACCATTTCAAGAGGCGAAAGTAAACGGCAAGACAATATGTTCAGCGTGTTTTGACGATACGAATGACATTAAATTTTTCATTGAAGATAACGGCTTAACGCAGCATTTTAGAGTGAAGCACAGTCAGTTGGTGCTAGATGAAGGCATAACCAAGCATTGTAAAATGCTTTTCCAAAACCTACATGGCCAAGAAACATCCAAAATATTAAAGCAACTATCCGCTCTTCGACTAAATACGGTAAGAATACATGTACCTCGTCATTTTATATGTCTATAATCTTTTATATAAAGTCTTGTTTTGATAAGACATAAAAGTCCATGTAGAAGTTTTCAAACAAATATTTCAGTCAATAATTTACACGAGAAGTGTTTCAATTGTAATTTAATATTTTATTTGGAGTTTATATATGAATCATCAGGTTGGTTTAATGAACAGACAGAACAGTTTACTGCATATGAAAATGTGAGAATATAGCTTGAGGATTGTTTAATATTATAATATTGTATTACTGGAAATTAGGAAACTATTGCGACATTGACATTCCATTTAATATATCCAGACACTTCAATAGTTGGAGCGCACATCCAATGGGGGAGAAGGGGTCTTCATTTTAAATTTTCATATTTAAAGAGGGCCGGGTAGCTTGAGATTTTAAAAAAAACGGCAAAAAAATATGTATTTTAGTGATATTGAAGAGGGAAAAAGTGATATCTTAAAGAGGTTAGTATAAGATGTCCTCTGGGGTAACTTCCACAATGACCACAAATTGCATCCAATTGCAATTGCATCCTAAGGGGGATTGAAGGGTGCCTATATTAAATGGTGCCTACTTAAACATCACGGCCTTTTAAAGCATTTGGGAAGGACTTCTTGCCTAGTTAAAATTGTTCTAAAAGGAAACACTAATGACAGTCATGGCCAGTGTTTTAAGTTATGGGATGCTGTAGATAAAGTTTATGCTGAATGTTTTATTACACCTAAAAGAGTAAGTTTTATATCATATATTACAATGCTATGTAATTCATTACAACGTTTACACTGTCAGGTACAAGTCACAGGTATCTTCATCATTGCAGAAAGTATAAAAAATTGAAAACAATGACTGGCATTGGTGGAGAAAGCAAAGGGTAGGGGGGGGGGGGCAACTGCTACCAAAATGCCTGCAATACTTACCATTACGTATACAGAGCATAGCCAACTCCTTTTAACTGGTCCATACCAAGACACAAGGTTAACAAGACACAAGGGAAGGTAGAGCCAATAAGGTTTTTTAGGGCGGTGCTGAATGAGCAGCCAAGCACACTGAACCCATCTAACTGGCCAGCAACATATTGTCATGAAAGTGCACCTAGTATTATCTTGGTTAGAATTTACAGATATAACGTTGAATAAACATAATTTAACATCATATAAAATATAAACTCCCAATTCTCTTCATACTAATGCCTCAAACATTAAAAAGTAAGATAATTTTTTTTTTGGACCCCAGTAGATCAAGGCCAACAGGGTCCTACCCCCTATAAATCCATCACTGCAAGGGAACATTATCTGGTTAACCAATTGAGTGCCAACACTTTTTATGCATTAGACAGGATTAATAACCAAGTAGCATATGCCCTTCGTTACATTACTTTTTCTAATATACCAGACAATGTTACTTGTCATTGACAGAGTGCATGGTACTAATGGATTTTTGTTATTCCATATTACTGCATATTTCGAAAAAATGCAGGCTACTTGGTTATTAACCCGGTGTAATCCATAATAATTGTTTGCAAAATTAAAAACCTGGTTAAAACTGACTGAAAAAGTATATACAAGAATGCATTGCACATGGTTACAATAAAAATGGCAATGCGCCTGGGTGCGCCCGACTTTATTATTTTACTCTGTATAATGCCTGACTATTTTACTCTGTTTAATGTCAGACAATTTTACTTGTCAGTGGGAGAGCGCTGCCACTCAATGGGTTAAATAAATGAATGAGATGTATAAGTTGGACTAAAATTAGGCAGGGTGAGATGAAATGTAGGAATAAATATTTAATACAAAAGAACAGTTAGACAGTATCTATTTTCAACAAGTTTCTATTGTTTTTATAATAACAACAATAATCAAAAGTAACCATTATTTTGATACTAGGTGTAATACATTGTTAGAAAATGATCTCATCTACAAAGATTCCATTATTTGTATGCTTTATATGCTATAAACTGTCTCATAGTGAGCTTGGTAGCAATTAGAGTGAGTTGTCTGAATCATTAGTACTGTATTCTCTACTGAATATAAAGCATACTAACCCATTAAGCTGCAGAGCTTCCCAATTGACGAGTAAAGTCGTCTGACGTTGGACAAGTACAAAAAAAAGTAGGGCGCACTGGGGTGCATTGCCGCTCAATGGGCTAATGAAGAATTGAAATAATTCTTCATAGATATCATGATAATTTTCTAAAACCTATGAACTCCAATTACCATTACCAATGTTTAATTACTATCCTTGCTTTTTTATTGTAGCACACATGTCTACCAAAACAACATACTACTACAGCATTACCCCATGACTGGTTAGATGATGATACGTCAAGTATGAACTTTAGCGTGAAAGGTAAAACTCTATTAGAAGTGCTCCAAAGCGTTTTTGGACATCGGGATTTTAAACCTGGACAAGAAGAAGCAATCAGAAGTTTTATTTCTGGAAAAGACAAAATTGTCCTCATACCCACTGGAGGTGGAAAAACTGTGACATATGCACTTCCATGCATTATGGCTCCTGGTATTGCTATTGTTGTGTCGCCTCTCATAATGTTGATGTACGACCAAGTGTCAAGGCTGCAAAAACATGGCATCAACACATGTTATTATAACACTATGTTGAGTGACAGTGAAAGGCTAAACATTGTGCATAATTTGAAACAATCCAACTGTCAGTACGAGTTTGTGTTTGTCAGCCAAGAAGCTGTTATAACTGATAATTTTCTAAGTTGTTTAAACAAACTTAGCAGTGAAGGAATGTTGAGCTTTTTCATTATTGAAGACATTAACATAACCTTCTCTTCTTCTCTTGTAGAATATACATGCAGGCTTTTTCTGGCCATATAAATCTGACTTCCTACCTGTTAGAAGATTAAACATTGTTGTCATGCAGTTATTAATTTAATAGTAATCACTTAATGTTAGGTGACTACTGTAGGACCCCACCCCCAGTTGTAAATTTGCAATTGGCGGTAGTCATTATTATAGTATAATTACACAAGTAGATTATATAGAATGATATAACAATTGTTGTATGGTAAATGAATTTTTGGCCAATATGAGACACCCAATTTTCATCCCCTTGGTAGCACCCCTCCCCCCCCCCCAAGTTGTACTCTTGTCCATGTATTTCCTTAAGATCAGACCCCTGATGCATGTCACTGTACATATCTACATTAGTTTTATGTTATATCCCTATTAAGATTCTCTCAATGCAATGAAATTAATTTTTGTCTGTCAAAATATAGCATGGCATTCAGTTGTTGGTGTAACACAGTTACAGTGTCCAAAGTGTCATAATTTTACTCGATTATTTGCAGAAATTGTCAATGTTTTCTTGCGGTCACAGAAATTAACATATTTTGTCCACCCGTGCCATTTCATATGCCTAGTTACAATTATTTTAATTTACAGAACCACAGAATATAACAAAAGTAACTATAGCATTAGAGTTATGTATAAGAGTTATTCACTCATTTAGATGATTCTAAAGCTTAGTTACCTTTTTTCTATTCTATGTTTCTGTAAACTAGAACAATAGTAACTAGGCATGTGAGTTATCTAAAGCTGTAATTCCAACAATTAGGTACTAAGGGGCGGAGCATTAGAAAAGTGATGTGGGGGATTTTCTAAGAGGTAATTTTTTTTTTGTACACCTATAGAAGAATTTTTTTTTTTCTCAATTGATGGCTGGAAATATTTTTTTAAGTGAACTTTATAGGCTTATCTTCCAAACAAGGAATTTGTTTTTTGCACTGTGCCTGGAGAGATTTTTTTCCCCTAATTTTTTTCTGGAAATAATTTTTTTCCCCCACTCCCCCCCCCATCACTTTTCTAATGGTCCGTCCCTAAACAAACGTTAGCCAAATTTTCTATTACCTGCATATAAAACATTGAAAAGTGTGTCAAAATACAACGAAAAAGTTGAATGTACTGGTCTGAAATACTAGTCAATATATTTCCCCAAACCCTTGGGCAAACATAGACATGCACTTCATGTTGTTGGGGAATTTTGTCAATAGACATTATGATAAATGGCGTCACAAGGCTTGATGCCTGCGAGGAATACTGGTCTTAGTAGTCATCACCCGGCAAAATTAAACAGTTCACTATCAAACAATGGCCACTATCGAAATGGCCACTATTGCCACTATTGAAATATTACAATGGCCACTATCGAAATTTTCCCAGGCGATGACTATAAAGACCAGGATTTCTTGCTAGGATCAAGTCTTGTGACGTCATTATGCATTTAAGGTCTATTACATAGGTATCTGGTTGTGGGGTATCTCAGGGGATGGGGTAGGAATATTCTTTCCATCACACTGGCTTGGCAAAGTCCATAATATTTATGTTAATTAAAAGAATAAAATTCTTAAAATGATCTATCAATTATACATAAATATAATTATACAGTATGGTGTTTCCACAAACTAAAACAAATAATATAGTAATTTGCTATATTAATGTTGAATATATTTTTGGTATATTGCACTTCTTAAAATGCACCCTGGATCAAGACAAAATAAATTTGTGTGATAAAGTAGTCACAACTTACCACAGTCACCAGAAAATTCAGAAACAGATGAGGGGCTTTCAGAAGCATTCAGTTTCTTTGAAGATGGCTCGTTTTGTCTTTTAGAATTCGGAGTCAAAGCATGTTTTCCAGAACTGTCTTTCTTAGGAGTACTAGTCAAAGGCGTACAGCCAAGATCGACTTCATCTTCATCTATAAATATTATAAATCCACGAATGAGAAGTAAATTTGCACTCAATGCAAACTACAAATGCTCGAAGTTGTTCAGAAAGTTCTGTACCACATCCATGGAGATGGGATACAGTC
>CACRXK020005652.1:0-27411 GCA_902702795.2 Paramuricea clavata
AACTATGATTTTATGTTTCTCAACCGGCAGATGCATTTAAAAAGGTAGCTAACTGTATAAACTAAAGAATAAAGCAAAAACAAAGTGATTCTAAGAGAGGGAACGCAAAAGCAATCATTGGCTACTAGCGAAGCTCGGAACCAATGTCTGAAGTCTGAAGTCTGAAGTCCGAAGTCTTCAAGTCTGAAGTCTGACTGTCAAACATTGGTTTCGAGCTTCGCTAGTAGCCAACATTGCTTTTGCGTTCCTAGTCCTCTTAGAATCACTTTGTTTTTGCTTTATTCTTTAGTTTATACAGTTAGCTACCTTTTTAAATGCATCTGCCGGTTGAGAAACATAAAATCATAGTTAAAAATTGTCAATTAAAATACAATTATCAATGATGCTTCAAAATTGACGCCATATTTAAGCCGAGCAATATATAAGCAAAACTTACTGAACTTCAGACGTAATTTTCTCTTTGGCGTAGCCTAAAATCTCTTCAATTTAGCATTATTTTACAGATAAAACACTAAACATACTTTTTAAGTTTGTTTGCCGATTGAGAAGCGTTCAGTCAAAAAATAAAAATTTTGAATTTAGTCATAACCTCAAGTGGTATATTATACTCATTAGTATTATACTATTACCCATTAGTTTTGAGCGCGTGATATACTTAACTTGATAAATTTACAGAATAAAGTTAATAAATTTACTGCAGTAATAAATTTATGTGGTGTTTCTACAAACAATAGTATTATATGTTTTATCGTTCTGCCTATAAACCTGCAAAGAACTGTCAGAACTCACTGACACATTCCAACAGTCTGCATTTACAATCTAAATCATTCTGACCAGTTTTAACTTTTAGTTTGAACAGCTTTGACTGCATAAGTGCCTTAAATATTAGCCAGCTTCGCAGAAGCAATGTTGGCTATTAGCGAAGCTCGGAACCAATGTTTGAAGTCTGAAGTCTGAAGTCTGAAGTCTGAAGTCCCCTCACGGCTTCCGTAGATATCGGTTCTAAAGCGAAACAATGAAATTATAGCGATTAACGACGAGAAATATGGCTGAAAATTTGGCGAGAATAAAGGCGGTTCGGGCGGCCAACCGACTGTTATTACGAAGTTAACGAAGGAAGCAGAGTATATGTTGCAGCAAAGCGAAGTAAATACGGGGAGATTACCAACTATGGGTAGTTTGTTGGACGAAAAGTTAGCAAAAATCAAGGATTTGGATTCGCAAATTGTAGATTTATGTGAGGTTACAGAGATCGCAGACGAAATCGAAGCAGCAGAGGATATAATATCGTGTATACTGGATACCCAACGAAATATCCAAGACGGAATTAATCGAGTTACAGTAAAATTGTCTAAGCCTGAAAAGATTACGACGGGAAATTTGCCTATAAACAAGTTAAGTTAGTACGAGCGACAATAATACGGGGGAAAATTCGAGTCTAAACGATGACAATTTCAATGGGGCTTCGAGTACGGCCATGATTCAAGAGAACGAGATGGTTACTATGGAAACAGCGACACCCCTGCTCAGTTAAATTCTCTTTCAGGGGTGACCCAAATTCGACCGAAATTACTGAAGTTAGTGTTATCGAAATTTAATGGAAATGTTGCAAATTGGACTGGATTTTGGGATTCTTATCAAGTCGTTGTTCATGACAATACACTATTATCGCTAATAGATAAATTTAACTTTCTGAACTCCCTGTTAGAAGGCGCAGCAGCGCGTGCTATCCAGGGTTTATCACTCACCTCTGCAAATTATGAACATGCAATTGCACTTTTAAAGGAACGGTTTGGTAAACCTCAGCGTGTTATAACATCACACATGGATGAGTTGTTGAAAATACACAGTTGTAACAAGGATAATCTATCTTCATTGCGTTATGTTATGATAAGATAAGTATACATGTAAGAGGGCTAGAATCGTTGGGTGTGTCAGCTGACCAGTATGGTAGTCTTCTAATTCCAATTATAATGGACAAGTTACCGAACGAAATCAAACTTGAAGTAGCGAGAAAGGCAACAGGGGAGGTATGGGAGATTAACGAGTTACTTATAGGACGATTCAAGCGGAAGTTGAAGCACGAGAAGCAAGTGATGCAAGCAAGGTTCATAATGCAAGTTCGAGCAGTCGCAAGACTCAGAGACCTGCAGGTACGACAAATGCTTTGTTCAGTAATGACGGTAAAATACGGTGTGTTTATTGTCAGGGAGAGCACTACTCCGCATCTTGCCAAACTATTGTTAATGCGAAAGACCGAAAGGATGCTTTGAAAAAGGCGGGTGATGCTTTATTCTTTTGAACCCAAACTATATGTCTAGGGACTGCAAATCAACACAGAGTTGTAGACATTGTAATAACAAACACCACCAGTCAATTTGCGAAAGGGTCCATGGGACTAATAGTGATACAAAGGGTGAATCCCCTGAAGAGCATGCCGGAGTGTCGAAAAGTGTTACAACAGCAAGTGCAACCACGGCAAGGAAAGATAGGAATGTTCTTTTGCAAACAGCTCGAGCGATGGCCTTTAACAAGGAAAACAATCGAACAATTCCAGTTCGAATACTTTTTGATAATGGCAGTCAGCGAACCTATGTGACTGACAATGTGCGCTCACGATTGGGACTTAATAAGCCCATCATGAAAGACAAATTGAAACTGAACACATTCGGAGAGTCGAGATACAAGACACAAAACTGTGAGACTGTGAATTTACAACCGAAGAAATCACAATGCAATGATGTTATTGATATAACTGCCACAAGTTATCCTGTTATTTGTACACCGCTACCCTCCAGGGTGAATGTTGAATGCCAACATTTAAATGGATTAGACTTGGCTGATGATTGGGAATCTTCGGACGGCGCGATTGACATATTGGTAGATCAGATCATTATTGGGACGTTGTGATTGGTGAGATAAGGCGTGGAACGGACAGTTTTGAGCTTGTTGCAGTTAGCAGTAAGTTGGGATGGCTATTATCTGGCCCGGTGCAGGGTTCGGTGGGCAATGGTGCAGTCAATTCAAATTTGATTGTTGAGAAATCAGCTGATGGTTGTCATGATTTAACAGGAGATGATGAATGTCTAACGAAGACACTGAGGCAATTTTGGGAGACGGAGGCAATAGGGATAACCGATCTCTCTGGTGAAACCGAGTCAACGCCATTCATAACCGACATGAATCGTGATGGACATTGCTACGAAGTTGGTCTTCCGTGGAAGGAAAATCGTCCAGGAACACACTACGAACTGTGTTATAATCGTTTGAAGTCATTACAGCGAAGATTGAAAGAAAAACCAGATCTACTTAACGAATATGATAGTATCATTAAGGAACAATTACAAGGTGGTGTCATTGAAAGAATCCCGGAGCATGAACCGACTGAATCTACTGAAGAAGGCATTGTTCCCTACATGCCTCTTCACGGTGTGGTGAGTACTGATAAGGATACAACTAAATTAAGGGTTGTATATGATGGCTCATCGAAACCCCATCTTGATGAACCCTCGATAAACGATTGCTTGGAACAAGGTTCTAATCTTATTCCCAAATTGTTCGATATCTTAATAAAATTTAGATCCCACCCAATTGCGCTTACAGCCGACATTGAAAAGGCATTTTTGATTATTGGTATAAATAAATCGGACAGGGAGATGTTACGTTTTATCTGGTTCATGATTCAAGTAATCTTGACAGCGAGATTCAACATTTCCGATTCACGAGACTAGTGTTTGGCTTACGTCCCTCTCCTGCGATTTTGGGTTCAATACTAGCTCATCACCTTAATTCTTACGCGGATCTCTACCCAGAGCTAATCAAGATGATCGAAGAGTCGCTGTATGTGGATGATTTGATATCGGGTGGTGAAAATGAATCGAAAGCATTTGAAATCTACCAATATTCAAAGTGCATCTTAGCCGAGGGTAGCTTCAATCTGCGGAAATGGCACTCAATGCAAATTCAAGAGAATTGCTCGATCGTATACACCAAGCTGAGGCAGGAGATGGGATCAATCAGCATTCGAAAGACGACATGAAACCGAAATCTATAACTGATGAAGATCAGTCGTACACAAAGTCCACTATTGGTAGGGATAACAGAGAGAAGGAAGTTGATGTGGTGAATGTTCTTGGAGCAAAATGGGACTGTAAGACTGCCTCCTTTAGTTCACCAATTCGGGTTGTTTTTCAAGGGAAGAATCAACGAGTCAACGTTATCGTTAACCGCGAAGATGCCAGCGCTACTTCCTCCAAAACATTGGTTTATCGAATTGGTCATACGAGATACACACGAACGAGTGAAACACATATGTTGGCAGCGATAAGAGAAGTATTTTGGATTCTTCGTGGTAGAGCAGCTGTGAAGAAGTCTGTGCGTCATTGCGTCATTTGCAAAAGATCGAAGGTGTTCCTTACAGACCACCAACCATACCTGAACTACCAGAATTTAGTGTATCTGATGCCCCACCTTTTTCTCATACGGGATTAGACTTTGCTGGCCCTCTGTATGTAAAGTACATTAGTAAGGAAACAAGTTCCAAGTCTCAGGCTGGTTTGAACAAGGTTTATGTGTTGTTGTTAACTTGTGCTGCCACAAGGGCAGTTCATTTAGAACTTACCCGTAGACCTGATGTGCCTATGTTTTTGCTAACAATTCGACGGTTCGTAGCTCGTAGAGGACTACCGGCTAGTTTTATCTCGGACAATGCGAAAACGTTTAAATCAGCGTCTAAGGATTTAAAGAAAGTTATTCGGTCGCCGTAATTTTCTCGTTATATGACCGAAAATCGGGTATGTTGGAAATTCAATGTGGACAAAGCTCCCTGGTGGGGCGGATTCTGGGAAAGGCTAGTAAAAACTGTGAAACTTTGTCTTAAAAAGATTATCGGGCGCGCGACAGTCACTTATGATGAACTAGCTACGATACTAACGGAAGTCGAGTCGGTTATTAATGCCAGGCCTATTACCTATGTGTACGACGACGAGGAATCTGTATCCTATGCTCTAACTCCCTCACACTTAATTAACGGCAGAATGATCACAGCTATGCCTAACGACCACCACTACGAGATTGTAAGCACGAGTACCACGCTTAGTCGAAGAGCCAAACATCAAAGAAATATTCTGCGAAAATTCATTAATCAATGGCGTCGAGACTATCTCTTAAATCTTCGCGAAAATTCAGCAGTGAATTCCAGAAATTCTTTCTAATTCAACTGAAATCTCCGAAGGTGACATCGTTTTACTGAGATCTGATTCGACAGCTCGTAATTTCTGGCAATTAGCAGTCATCGCGAAGAGTTTATTTCGAGTCGAGATGGAAAGATCAGAGCAGCTATTGTTAGAACGATCAATGGACAGGGTAAGCCTTCAAGGTTTAGAAGAGTAATTCAGCATTTAATCCCTTTGGAAATACGGTCAAACTCACAAGAATATCGAGAGGATTTGCCTGTTGGACAGAATACACGAGTGCGGCGTGATGCTGCTATTGTTGGAGAACTGAGACGTATCGAACAGTCAGAAAATTAAGATAGTTTAATCAACTAGTTGAATCAAACTAGGGGAGTGTCAAGAACTGTGTTTGTCTTATATTATACTATAATATGTTATTGTTAAGATCACGCGAACAATGCGTAATGCGCGTGCCCACGCGAGACATTCGTGGCGTGTTGACCTTTTATGGTAACTTGGTGGGGGTATATTTTTGTAGTGCGCTTTTGAGATTTTGTTGTTTCACTGCGGAAATAAATACGAAAGTTTTTATTAAATATTTATGAGTTTTAACGGTTTATTCGATCGATTTACTACAGAGGATCGCTACTCCACGCTAATGAAAACAACAACAAATGTTGTACTTAACTTGCCATGGTCTGATGAATTTCAACGCTACGCGTTGCTACTTGCCGAACAGCAATGTATCGATCAGAAATTTATTCATACAACTAAACCAACGACTCAATAATTGCAAACTTACTTCAAAGTCGAAAGGTATGGTACAATCACAACGAAACTTTACAATGCGAGTATATTTGTAACATTATGCGCAAGAATTTCTGTTCAGAATTTCCCGTGCAGGATTGTCTGTTGACCAATCAAATTGCGTGTTTCACTGTAGTTATTATATAAAACGTTTTCGCATACACTTATTTTAATCATGCACCAGTTAGAATGTTGCTATTTGCGTGTAGACAGAGTTTCAAAAACAAAATTTTGGAATTGTGGTAAAACACCACTCTAGTGTCGTAAATATACACCTACAATTTTGCCCATCGGAATGAATATAACTGAAACGCTACATGTACAGTCGAACCTCTATTAAGCGGCCCTCCATTAAGCGGCCACCCTCTATTAAACGGCCACATATCGAAATCCCGAAATTTTTGTAATACAAATACTATAAACTATCCCTCTATTAAATGGCCACCTCTATTAAGCGGCCGCGGCCATCCAAAGAGCGGTCCTAAATGATGTTTTATGTCAATTTGTACCTCTAATTAAGCGGCCAGCCTGCAGGATTTACTTGGCACAACACCTTGTCAAGAGAGCCGAAAATAAAAGTCGAGCTAATCAGCTTTATTTGTAAAATAAGGCTTAAAAATTATGTTTTAACACATGCCACTTTACACCTCAAAAACTTTACACCTCAAAAGCATTGACTACGCCCAATGTCTATTATTTGCGTACCTCTATTTAGCGGCCACCTCTATTAAGCGGCCACAAAGCCGATCCCCGAGGGTGGCCGCTTAATAGAGGTTCGACTGTACCTTCAACCGGACATTTGAAGCCAAACGTGAAGGCCAGTCCCAGTCTTTTTACACATGCAAAGAGCGCTCAATCAGTCAATGATATAAACACGCGTGATTTTTCCTCCAGACACGCGTGTCGGGACGTAAGATTTGGCTTCAAGAAAAAGATAGGCAGTTTATCTGAAGGTGGCGTTTCATGATCAGTTATATTCATTTCAATGATTTTGGCAGGTTAAAGTGACGTGCATGTTGGTGCAAGTTGCCCATTGGAGTGACCTAAATCAATCTAGTTGACGTATCGCCTGCCGGCATTCTAAAGACTGGAAATGAAATACGAACAAGCGATGAAATTACCGAGCTTATACACGTACCTGTTTCGGAATAGTACATACTTTCCCCCCATATTTACTGATATTATTTTGACAAACATTTTCACCAGCTTTTTCCACGACTCGCGCATGCGCTTGATGATTAACCGTCGTGTCGATGTTGTTGATTATAGGGGTTTTCAGATCAGCATCCAGTCATTGATTGAAAGGTGACTATATATTGTACATCATAGCCATTCTTTCTTTCGAAACTTGCTGTTCAATTAGCCTTTTCCCAAAAGAGATCACAGTGCATGCTGGATCGTTTGGAGGGACAAAATATATGGTGACAGGCGTCAAATATGTGAAAGAAAAGAGATATCTACCATCAAATATTAACTTTTTAGACGACCAAAAATTAAATAACTCCTTTTTACATTAAACATTTAATTTAAGTGGTGGCTGCCATATTTCTTGTCCCTCCAACATAGGATTCGCGCGACTAGACCCAGGACTTTAGGAAATAGCTAATAGGAAAGCGATAACCCCAGGTCTCATTATCCACTCATTAAAATCATTGAAAGAAATCGATATGGGACGCTATATGTTTCAGATGTAAGATACATGATGTAAGATATTTTACATATGCAAAAATCCTGTCAATATATTTCTACCACCATAGGTTGGAAATGTCAATTATTGTAATCTGATAGTAATTTCGCTGACATCAATCTTTACGGACACTAGTTTGTTTTCAGATTAGTACCTATATACGTACCTGAACCTATGCCAATGAAAAGGCGACAAACAATAAAAACCACAAAGGCTTTTGGGAAGACCATGATCAATGTCGCAACAGCAATAAGGGCACAACCAGCATACCAAATAATTTTTCTGCCAAACATATCTGATATCAAACCGCCAACCAATAAGGCAACTAACATTCCAACCCAGGAACACGATTGAGCGATAGATAGAAGAATGGAGTCATCACAAACTAGATCGTACTGTAACATAAAATGATGTTGTTATACTGTTCAGCATGAACTCCATATTTGATTTTATTACATGAATATATGTTAAACATGTTAGAATTTATTTATACGACCCTAACCCAATCCCGACTCTAACCTCTAGCTAACTCTAATTTAAATCTTAATCTAGAAAAACTTAAATTAGAATTAATTAAAGATTTACTTAAGTTAGCGATTCGGTTAAATGAGAATAAGCTGACACTGAATTTAAATAAAACATGATCAATGATTATAGGCAGTATAGGAAGTTAGACTATAATCAATAAATTATATCTTCGATATCTGTCTCTGTCTATATAAAATAATTTGCTAGTGGAAAACCGGCATAAATCCAGGTTTCCACTAGCGAATTTTGTCGCGCAAATCGACTATATTTCTTTGTCTTATCTGCTCTCGGCTGGAACTACATACTGTAATGACAAATTTAATAATTCTTTTCAATTTTAACAATATAAATCTCGCTTCGCGCGAAGAAATTCGCTAGTGGAAAACCGGCCTATGGCGATTTTACCTTTATACCCAAAAGCCTAATTCTTGTGCATGGTTTTGTGTGGAGTCGCGAATTTATTGACATGTATAAATAAATTAATTTATTGTTTAACATCATATTCATATAATAAATTCGAAGGTGGAGCTCATGTTGTACTGATATTTAGGTTGTGGTGAGTAAAATAATTTTAATTATTTTGCTGTAAATATTATTCCAAATTATTTTCTATTATTCGCACCTAAATGCTATTATATTTATTAAGAAACTGGAAGACATTGTTTTGCGGGGTTAATGCTCTACTGTATCCTAGCCACGTTTCTCGAAAGAGGGTCGATCAACTGGAAAACGATCGATCGCTGAAAGTAAGCAAACAGAAAACATTAGAGAAGTTAAGATTGACGTTTACGGTAGACCGGTAACCTCTAACTTCAAGTCGTACTTTGAGATCAACTGTAAGCTTTTCAAAGTTAGGATAATTTGTGCATTAAAATTGAAGAATGAATTGACTAAAAACTTGACGAAACCTTCGGAAAATTGTAGAACTTCCGGTTACCGGTCTGCCGTACTGAACGTCAATCTTATCATCTCTATTGCCGTTTTCCCCCAAAAAATAATACTTGGCAACTAAGATAGGCCTACATGTGAGATTCTGAATTTGTTGGGAAACAATTTTACTAATCAGTTCTGGAAATTAAATCAGTTAAATATTTTGTTACCTGCATAACTAAGTATGTCTCAAGGAAATGCAAATGAAAAAACATATGCAAGAAAATAAGAAAACGCTCGATTTTTCAACTTTTTCAGTCATACGTTACCCAAGTTATCCGAGATTGTTAGTGTAGATAGATAGGTAGAACTTTTTATTTAAACACCCTAACCATATTTCCATGGTTTCCCCTCCTCTCCCCATTCACACTGGGTCTCAACCAGTTTTGTCCAAGATTATATATTAAACATTTAACATTGTGCATGCAGTGATAAATTAGACAAAATTAGACAAACTAGGCATGCAGGTACAAAGAAATATAAGACTTTTGTTCACAATTTTGTAAATTTCAACTCGATCTGTATTGTCTCCGGTCCAATTCTCCGATTCCTTGTATTTACGACATTGAACCCATTACGTAATTCTTTGCTTGCACATGACGTCACTACGTGTCATTAGGCGCCATCTTGGTTGATTTTAAAGGCAGTTTTGTCCAGCCGTTTGCATCGAAATAGTTGAGTTACTTTAATATTTTTGGTTTGTCTTGAAAACATCTTACTGTATTATGGATAGTATAGTTTACGATTTCTGGCACAATAATATGATAAAGAACGAAGAATATAGATTTTTAGTTGCCACGTACCAAGATGCCGACATGCCGTCGATTGCAAACGAGCAATTGATATGAAGCAAGAATTTCGTTTGGTCGGAAAAAGATTGGTGAAAAACTCATTCGCAGGCTAAAACCCATAGAGAGGCCAATCTCGTACCCAGGGCTAGTCGCGAATTGAAGGCGGCGACATAGCCCTGGTAAACGCTGGTCACGTGTCAGGCAAATACTCCAAGATTCTTGGAGTATTAGCCTGCGAGCGGGCTTTGTGGAAATAAAGACAGGGGGGCGACGAAAAGACGAAAAGTTCACGAATGGAACTTGAATTGCCGCGGATTATTTAAATTCTTTTATTTTTTGTTGTAATCTTTCTTCTTAACATGTTACGTTTATATATATTACGTCGAATGTACATCAATCTTCTTTTATATCGCATCATGTAAATCGCCGAGCGGGCGATGTTTCGAATTTCGAAGCAGTGAAAATGGAGCCAATCTCGTACATACTATTTGTGATGATTTCCATCAAGTATGAAAAGGTACAGTATATAGGAATTTGAAAATGTTTAGAAGTATTTCATTGTTACAAATTATTTAGCAGATTCCCATTATATATTTGTTACACTGTCTAGCTCTATGAAATATATATTTCGAAGGCTATTTACTGTAATATATTTTATACAGTATGTTAATATAGTTAGCTGAATTTTGAGAAACACGGCCAGACTATGGCCTATAATACTATACTTCGGACTCTCAGTAAAGTTCTACTCTCACATGATTATTATTTACAATATTGATTTATCGCTGTGAGAAACGTGTTTACACTTTAATACAGTATTATTAATTTAAACTACATTTTACAGCAGTATTGACTTCAAATACTTTGTATTTACATTTACAGTAATGACCTGAAATTATTTAAATGAGCCATTAAATACTGTAATAACAGAGTGGCCAGGTTGACTAAGCTAAAATCTGATGAACCTAACCTGCTAGGATATTTCAATAGTCAAACATCTGTTTCAGCACTCCAGCTGGTCAGGGATTTTTTAGGGAAAAGTTTTAGCACCCCATTGTAATTAAATTAAACCTGCCCCCGAATCTCAAAATTTCATTATTTTGTTCCCTTGCCCCTACAATCTATATTTATACCTTTTGTGCCCTTGAGATCTTTAAAAAAATTGCGTAACTCTGCAGTATGGCATGTAACCTTGTTGCCATATTTATTTTCTGACTTCAGGCTTCAATAAATTTCTACTCTAATACCTGACAGAGATGTGGGCCATATGTATGAACAATAAGAAATTATTTCTTCATCTATTATTTACCCCTTACCTTTTACCCAATTTTAAAACTAAATTTACTGAATGATTTTGAAGTTTTCTAGATTATTGAAAAGAACTTTATGGGTACAAGAAATGGGGCAAAAACAGTTGAATTAAGCAAGATGCAAGTAACAATGAACAAGACCGGGTCACTGGATGGTATTTCAGCACACTGGTGGACATGCAACCTAATACCTGCAACCTGTGTCACATATATATATAGTTTTACACTCTACTGGAAAAATAATGTCAAGGAACTTGTAGAGATTCAGAATGCACACTTCATGGTTTATTCAATCACCAGCATGCATGAATCATTTTATGTTATGAATATTTTTTTTAAATTATTCTCACTTTATAGATAAAATTATATCAATTTTTAATATCATAAATGAATATATAGTAGCTTTTGATTAAACAAGTTATAATAATATATCAGCAAATAATGACTGGTCTCTCTGAAATCCATATAGAAAGGTTCAAATTTGACTTCTACTACCACTACTTGATCTGGCAGTTGCATCCGATTGTTTGATTGGATAAATGAAATTTATCTGGTTAGTTAATGGTAGCAATAGCAGCAGTGGAAGTCAAATCTGATCTCTCTATTATTTTTGGAAGATTTGCTCTAGTCACGTCAATTCAGGGTTGCCCATGCAACTTGGTTAGAACAGCTAGCTCTTCAAGTTGGAGATCCAATTCTTAGGATTCTGCAAATTAATTCTAGAAAACTGGCTTTGGTTTGGGCTAAGCAAAAATCATCACACTGCTTATCATGCTGATTTGGTTGTTTAACAGTTAAAGTCCAGGCTGCATGTTTTTTTGTCCTGCATATGGCAGATGGGACAGTCTGGTTTTCAAGTCTTCATGTGGGGAATTAATATTAATCAGGACTGCCTTCTGAGTGAAGGTCTTGCCTGCTTTATGTGACAGCAGGCTCTATGCAAGATTCCAATTGCTACACAGCATGATCTCAGTGCTCTTCCTCTGAAACAATGCTTGGTTGCAATATCATCCAGCAAGTGCAAAAATGTACTACCACGGTCAAGGATCATTTGGCATGTTCATCGACTATGTTAACCCATTGAGTGGCGCCATGCACTGTCCCCTGACAAGTAAAATTGTCTGGTGTTAGACAGAGTAAGCTAACAAAGTAGGGCACATCTGGATGCATTGAACCCCAAAGAAAAAAAGATCGAAGTGCTGAACCCCCCCCCCCCAGAAATTAAGAAATTTTTGCCTTATCCCTCAGAAAAAGTGCAAAGATCAAAGGATGACAATGCACACAACCCCTCAGAAACGGATTTTTCAACCCCCTCAGAAATTCTAATCCATCGGGGGGGGGGGGGAAGGGTGTATATTAAATGGATGGCCCATTGCCACTTAAAGGGTTAAAAACGTAAATACCACAGCACAACACTTCTACATATACATATACAAGTAATACAACAGCAATCCTTTTATATATTTAATAGTCATATTTACATATTGGTGAAATATCAATGTCCATATATAGGGATGATCATTGTCCATGAACTTGTCCCTAGTTTGAAGCTAATGTATTCATATCTTTTGTATAAGTTGTCCCTCTACAAACCAACTCTTAGTTATTATACAAGAGTTGAATTTGCATTCATTTGCTTCGCAATTCGCAACAAACTGAACAAAGTACTATTCCATAAACCTGTGCAATGATCGAGCGTCTTTGGCGACATATCCGTGTCTTTTAAACGTCTCATACGAACAAATCTCACTGAGTTTTTTCTACAGAAAGTATTGATCCATTTGATCGATCGCCGTACTTTGAGAGAAGCTTCAAGTGCAAAATTCACTAGGAAGATTGAAGAATTTCGGAGATAAAAACTCTTTGTCTTCGAATTTCACCTATCCACCCCCCGGTTGAAAAAAGTTACAATTACGTAATGTTGGAGTCACGTGACCAGCGTTTACCAGGGCTATGTCGCTGCCTTCAATTCGCGACTAGCCCTGGGTACGAGGTTGTAGAAAGGCTGCCGAGGAGGCTAGTCAAAAGCAAGACCTTATAATTTAATAACGTTTCATATGAACCACGCGTGTGAGTCACGTGAAGTCTGTTTCGTTCAAAGGTCAAGTACAAGCGCAGATTTGGTCGGATTTATATTCTGACATTCTCAATATAAATTCGCTATTCGCTGGACTACACATTGGAATAATGAAAAGTTGTCGTATTCCCTATTGATGGTTGTCCAATACTGTCGAACGTATACGGATTGTAAAGATGGTAAAACATTGAACACAATCCGTACGGTTCGTACGAACTGTGAAATGGCTTTACGGACCGTACGAACCGTACGGTTCGTGAACATGATTTACGGATCGTGAACCTACTTTGAAGCTATTTCACAGTCCGTACGGATTTGTCGGGTCGTGAATCGTGTTACGAGCCGTACGAACGGTACGATCCGTCGAACTGTTGGTAGATCTGGGCAACAAGCATCTGCTATTGGAGACCACCTATTGCGTTTACGAGTTGATACGGATCGTGACTCGTGTTTACCGTCCGTACGAATTTGACGGATCGTGAAGCTGCTTCACGATCCGTATCATGTCGACAGTATTGGACATGTATGGATGTCCCTATTGTTCGAAAGATATTTCAACAAATATGTGAAAAAACCGAGATAAATTTGGATATTTTAAAGCATTTATTGGCAATTTTCTTCGGGTGTGTTAAATTTTGATGGAAGCAAAACAAGTCATTTGATAGCTTAATTCATGGGCATTCATAGGTAAATAATCGAAATAAAGAGGTAAACCGAATTCGAAATCAGAATATTTTTACATTTGAGGACAATGAATCTAAGGAAATCGAAAAGTCCTGCCAAATCATAATCCTAGCAAAAGTCTAACTCCCAACTACACAGTGTATAAAGCAAAAACTGCACAGTTCAAAAATGTTTGCCTGACTGCAAGTGCAAGTTTCACAAAACTTGTGAAAATGTTTTGTTTTTTTTGTTGTTTTTTTTGTTCTTTATTCGCCCAAATTACATTAATATATATACAAATAAATCGTAAAATAGAAACTATTTACATAGGGCTAGGAACCTTCTAGAAACCATAAGGCTTTTATTTAAGATCCCTAGTTACATCTTTAGATTAGATTAAAATATAGTTACCTTTTAATAATAAAGGATATATATATATATATATATATATATATATATATATATATATATATATATATATATATATATATATATATATATATATGAAACGAGGAAACTGTTAGATAAAATAAACTATATTACAACAATTTTAGTTTTAATTTTACTTTTAGTGGAGAATTCTATTATTATTTTTATCAGGATGAAGAAAATATTTTTTGATTGTCGATTTGAATATTGGAAAAGATCTAATTTCTTTATATTGCGAAGGAAGATTATTCCACACATCGATTCCTTTATTAGCAAGTGTGTGTTTTTCATAATTTGTTCTATTACATATTACATTTTTTGTGTAGCAATGATGCGTTTCTTGTGTTATAATTATGGATATCTTTGTTACTCAAAAAATAATTAATAAAAATCTCGGGAAGATTTTGCAAATGAAAATATCGGAACATAAACAAACTTGTCAAATATTCATTTAATTTGTACAAGTTTAGTATTTTCAAATCATTAAAAATTGGTTCAGTGTGGTCAAAACACGATTTGAATGTCATTAATCGGATTATCTTCTTTTGGATATTCACTAGTTTTTGAATGTGAGATTTATAGGCATTTCCCCAAATTAAATTACCGTAAGTGAGATATGGATAGATTAATGCATAATAGATCAGCTTTAAGGAAGTTAGGTTTGTAAAGGGTAGAATCCTGGAAATAATAGCTGCACATTTGATAATTTACTTTGCAATCTGATCTGTGTGATCGCGCCATGTTAAAAACTCATCAATAACAATTCCTAGAAATGTGATTTTTTCCACTCGTTTTTTACTTTCATTGTTTATTGAAATTTTTAGTTCATGTTTAGATTTTTTATTTCTTGATCTATAAAAAGAATGAGCTTGGTCTTTGCAGTATTTAAAGATAATCTGTTAACATTCAACCAAGTTGCGATTTTATTCATTTCCATTTGAAGAATTTCATTTAACTTTTCGAGACAACAATCACTATACAGTATATTTGTGTCATCGGCAAATAATATAATTGAAACCAATTCACTGCAATATTGAATATCGTTTATATATAAAAGAAACAACAAGGGGCCTAATACTGATCCCTGTAGGACACCGGTTGTTATAGTCATTTCTTCTGATTTTACTCCGTTATATTTTACTAACTGTTTTCTATTAGATAGGTAATTTTCGAACCATTTCTTGGCTACTCCTCGTACTCCGTAATGATGCAATTTTCTTATCAGAATCTTGTGATTAATTGTGTCAAATGCTTTTGACAAATAAAGAAAAATGCCAACAGAAAATTTCCCTTGATCAATCGCTTTAGTAATTTTATCAACAAAGTCAATTATAGCATGCTCAGTTGATCTGTTCTGTCTAAAGCCATACTGATGCTTTGATAATATCTTGTTCTTATCAATAAATGCTATTAGTCTTTTGACCATGAGTTTTTCTAATAATTTAGAAAAACAAGTTAAAACTGATATTGGTCGATAATTTTCAAACCTATTTTTTTCGTTTCCTTTAAAAATTGGTGTAATCAATGCGATTTTTAAAATGTCTGGCATAATTCCAGACGAGAATGATAAGTTCAAAATATGTGTTAAAGGCTTAGAAAGTGCTTTGGCAGTTATTTTTATAATTTTAGCATTAATGCCATCACATCCAGAACTTTTGTTCGACTTAGTATTTTCAAATTCAATTTCAAGTTCATTTTCTGTGATAGCATTAAGGAAAAAACTAGACTGATAACTGCCTTTTAGATATTTCTCAAAATTATCATTATCATTGCATTTTACTTTTTTGGCCAAGTTAGGACCGATGTTAGTGAAGTAGTCGTTGAATTTGTTCGCCATTTCGTCCGGTTCTATTATAGTATTTGATGAATTGCTTTCCAAAAAAGTTTTTGATAGGGTTAGTATTTTTGGTTGATTTATTGAGTAGTTCATTCAATGTTTTCCACATCATTTTTGGACTTTGCTTGTGCTTGATTAACTGCTCCTGATAATAGGTCTTCTTTGATAATTTTATAATGTGATTAAGTTTATTTTTATATTTTATATATTTTTGTCTGTTCCTATTATCTGGGTTGTTGAGGAAAGATTTATATAGCTTATTTTTATTTCTAACAAATTTTAATATACACCTAGTCATCCAGGGGCTTTTATTTTTATCTATTCTTGTTTTATGTTGTTTTCTTTTAATTGGAAACTTTGCATCGTATATATCCATAAACAATTTCATAAACTCAGTAAATGCCTTTTCAGGGTCATTTGTTTCATTTAATACTTCCTCCCAGGAAATATTTTTAATTGCGTCTTTAAACGCTTCTATGTTCTATTCACTGTATAGTCGTTGGTAGGTTACTGTAACTTCATTTGACTTTCTGCTTTTACCAAATATATTTGTGTTAAACATATGAACAATAGGTAGATGGTCTGAAATATCACTGAAAACAATACCATTTACACTATCAATTAAGTTTTTCCAAATTATTTGTGAAAATATTATCAATTAGTGTTTCACTGTGACTAGTAATTCGTGTTGCTTTAGTAAATAATGGGAAAAATGACGATGTGAATAGTTGCTCAATAAACTGGCTCGCAAAATCACAAGACTCTGATTTGAAAAGATCAACGTTAAAATCGCCCATTAAATAACACAGTTTATTTTCTTTGTCAATCTTTTCTAAGATTGTATTCATAGTGCTTTCAAATGTGGCAAAATTTCTATTTGGCGGTCTATAAATGACCCCAATAATAAGATTTTTACCATTATTATTTACTATTTCAATAAATTTGGTTTCAATTATATCTTCTATATTTTTGGTTAAATCATTCGAGTTTTATACTCCAATTGTTTTGAGACATAAAGACCTTAGTGAAAAATAAAAAGCTTGTTTTGAAATATGACTCCTTAGGCTTAGGTTGAACCAATATAGAGTTGGCCATCTATGATCAGTTTGTCCCGAACCAGCTTCATTTTTTTTTTCTCCGCTCTTGCTTGCTTGAATATCGGATATAGTTTCTTGCGAATTTTAACAATTTCTTCAGGAAACTGCTCGCTAATCGCTATATCTGTTCCTTTTAATTTTCTTGCATTCCGGAGAATCGCTTCCTTGTCTGGGTAATAATTGAATTTCACTACAATGGCTCTTGGTTTACTTCCCCCTCGGTTTGCCCATTCTATGCGCTCGGTCGATTTTAATAGTTGATTTCGAGTTTTCTATCCCCAACTTTTCCTCCAATAGCTTATGAATTACGTCTTTCGTATTTTCCTCCGCCGATTCTCTAACATTATAAAACAGGAGATTATCGCGCATCGATCTTGCTTGAAGATCAATGACGCGATTGTCCAATAGCGCGTTGCTTTCTTCGAGTGTTTGTAGTCTCCTCTTTACTTCGAGATCTTCTTTTTTTCTTTCTTCGTTTTCCTTTTTAAGGTCCGCAACTTCTGCGTGTACAAACTCCATCGATGCTTTCATATCTTTCATCTCCTGCTTGACAGACTTTGTTCGGTCGTCAATTATATCAAGCTTCATAACTATTTGTTGTAAAATGCTATGTATTTCCCCATTTGTTGGATCTTTCTCTTCGCGACATTTGTCCTCCGTATCGTTACGTTTAGAAATTTTCGGTTTGATAGGCTTGCTGGGGGTGCTTATAGACGAATTATTTGAGATTTGCGCACTGCGCTTGAGAGCTTGCTTATTAGCCGCCATATTGAATTTTCCCATATTGAATTTTATGCAATTTATTCCCTTTATTCCCTGCTACCAAAGTAAGCTGTTCAACAAATCTATGTGGGTACATTTGAGAATGGAAATATTAAATAAATGCATGATATATATTAAAAATCACCATCAAATTTAAAATCACCCGGCTTCAAATGTTATGCATTCCTACCTCGGTAACAGTGGATGTAAAGTCATCTACAAACGTCCAAGCTTCTCTCGGCATTTTACATCTTGCTTTGTAATCATCACTGGTTAATGTTATTGGTTTGTTAAATCTACATACGGTATTATTCATATATCCATCAACGCATTTCCAGTCTGGTTCTGCTGCAATAAACGTCACTATCATAGTAGGAAACGCAGCAAGGGATATTAATGTATATCCAAAAATGGTTAAAATGTACCACTGATATTGTCGAAATTCACCAATCTTTATAAAAACGTCATCAATCGTATAACCCATTGTGCATTCCAGCCTATAAAATTAGTTATCTGAAAATTAGAAAAAATTCTCAGTAAGCTGCTTTACAGTCACGCGAAAAACACACTTTTCAGCCGGAAGGAAATTAAAGAGTGCAGACTGAATTAATTAAAACCAATCTGAGAACAATTTTTCGTCAGGAGGGGCCAGCAAAAACCCAGGTGGGGCCAACAAATTTTTCGCACCACAACATTTTAAATCCCCACCTCTTCCCCCCGTCGACAACTTTTTGGGTAAAAAATTTTTCCGGACAATAATATAATATAATAATAATATAATATAATATTTTTCTCTTCAATACAATTGCTTTCCGATGCTTCACCACGAAGATTCCGACAAAATTGAGCCCGCATTAAAAATTCACTGGTAAAAAACCCAGATTGGTTTAAACTTCATCTAACCCTCATTTAATACATATTGAAATAATTAGGGTTAGAAAAGGTGTGTGTTTCAAGCTGTGTGCCACAAATAAGCGAACAAAATTTTAGGTTGAACACCGATGCGCAGCAAAGCATATATTCTACAGAATTGTTGCATTATTGACAGCATGAAGCTATATAATCGAGGATTCCCTTTTTTATACAATAGATTTTATCAGAGGGGGCCCAAAATTTTGCCAGGGGGCCCCCCGGCCTCAGCCCTGGCTACGCCTCTGAGAACAAAGCGTATATGCATCAATTGCGTGCGTATGACAATGACGTGTTTTCCTAAACAGGGTCATGAAACTTCGTCTATACAGGATTTTCCTGGTTTGGTGGTTTGGATGAAGCAAAAATCCACACTAGTCACTATATACGGAAAAACAGAAGGTCAAAGGTAATCTTGGGGTGATCCTGAAGGACTCTTGGATGAAACAGAACTATTGTGGCAAAAGCATTTGATGCTTACGTTCAGTTTACTATGGAGATTGCAGAATATAGTCTACATTTCCTAGATCTTTTAATCACCATAAGGGATAATGAGTTAGAAAGTACTGTTTATAATAAACGCACGGATGCCCATTTATACCCTCAACGCAAAGTCGTCGCATCCCAGAGCTCAAATACTTGGGATTGCTAGGGGAGTTGCCTTGAGACTGCGTACGGGATATGTTCTTTGGATACTTAGCTTATATGTCAAAGAAATAGTTGTTTTTAAAAAGAAGTACATTTTAAAATGAAGTACAGTTTGTGGATCGCGGTTTTTTTGCGGGTCGCAGGTTATTTTTACAAGTCCGGCGGGCAGTGAATTGTAAGCAATCTGGAACGATAATGCCAGTGATAAAGTTCTATGATTGGTTGTGAAGCCAAATTTAAAGACTAGGGACGCAGAGTTTCGAGGAGCGGGAAATTCAGTCAAAAGTTTGTTTTTGAGCGAAAATTAGCAAGAAAGTACTTTTTATCAAAGGGCTTCAATTTTAAAGATTGAAACCTGGTTTCCTGGATTTATAACACAAGTTTGAACGTACCGGAAAAACGTCGCACTTTGACCGGCCGAAAAAAATAACTTTAAAACTGCTCTACGTTCTTGGAAACATGTTTTGTACTAAATGTTTTTAGCTTTTTTCCTTGTTGAAATGCAGCTATTCAATGCTCAAAAACAGATGTCTTTTCGGCGACTTATTTTGGATGTCTCATGTACATGGCGGCCATTATGTGTGGCTTCAAAGATGGCGGCCAAGTTATCGTTTCATGCAGTTCCCTTAGAGTTCACTGGTCGCGGGTTATTAACGCAGGTCACAGTTTCTTGGCGGGTATTTTGTCGGGGCTCTTTTCCCTGCGGTGTAAATTCCATGTCAGCGTTCTTGGGGGATTTTTGCCCGAAACATCGGCTGTTCTCTTCAAAATAATGCCGCACTAGACTTTATTTTTAGTAGTAATTATACAGTAGCTATTCGAAGCCGATTTTGACTTGAAAATCTTTTTAATATTTTAATATTTTAATTGTTTTTTAAAAAAACTCTGTTGATAACTCTTAATTCGTGTTTGCATTGCTTGTTCCCAGCTTGTTGCTACCATGAGTTTGTTCAACTTAGCATGCATGCAGACTTGTTTGAAAAACTTGTTATCGTCCTGCAAATTCAACAACTTGTTAACAAGTTGTAAATGACAACCATGTAGCAACTTGAAATAATATTAATAACGACATTGTTAAACTTGTTGACACTCTCCTCCGCAGAGGCTTTGTACTGTTTGTAGTTGGAACTTGGAATTTGTAGTTTCAAAAAACTTCGGATTAATAGTGTCAAATAAAGATTATATTAGGGTTAGATTAAGATTATGGTGAGGGGTTAAGGCTCAACACGTGTCGCAAATTTATTGTATTGATATGTTCGGACGTGTGTAACAATTTACTCATATAGTAAATTAAAAGGTGGAGCTCATGCTGGTTAGGGCTGAACATGTGTCGCGAATTTATTGTTTTGATAGTTTCGGACGTGTATAACAATTTACTCATAATACTAGTAAATTCAAAGGACGAGCTCATGCTGATATTTTGGTATTGCCGAATCGTAATAATAGTACTTTTTATACAAACAGAGTTTTTTTAATATTTTGTTACTTTCAAGTCAAAATTGGATTCGGAAAAGGAACTGTGTATTATTTTGAAGAGAATAACCAATGTTTCATGCACTGACAAATCCCCTCCCCCCCTTTCCCCCGAAAAGAACGCTGACATGGAAATTAGACCGTGGAGGAAACACCCGCGAAACGAAAAAATAAAATAATGTATTGTCCAGTGAGTGGTAATACGTGGATAGCCGACTGGCAATTAGTTAAAGTATACAACTGATCTTTGAATTGTTAATTTATTTAAATTATCACCTACACGGCAATTACTGATTGGAAAAGTAGGAATTGTTGGGGGTTAGGAAAATCACTGTATTTGAAATGAATAAAATCCTATAAATGATGACGTCAGTTCTGTTATCGAAATATTATAATTATAAAAAAGAAACAAAATTTAATGTAAGTTGGTATATTATATGGGCGAATTAAATTAAAAAAATGTATGACTAATTAACGGAACTGCCGACCACAGAACTGTGGAATCTGCAGAACTTCTAGTAATAAACCGATCACTGAACTGTGACGCCGCTAACGAATCGCTTTAATTTACTGATTAGGAATTGTAAGCATTCAGGTAAAATAAACTATAGCATGTTAGCAATTGTAAAAATATATAGCAATGGTTTGATTCACACAGTGTCGCACTATATTTATTAAATTAAACATTTGAAAATGTTTTTGAGTTGTTATTGCTGTAACTGTACGGCACGTACAGTGCACGCGACAAAACATGCCAAAACGAACGAACGGGAAGATCTAGAATACATACCAAAAATACAAATGATTCTGTTTTGACAGGGAAATGAATGTAGTAAATTTGAAAACCATGCTAGTCTTTTCACGCATGTGAAGAGTACGGTCAATCTGTCTACATGAAGCTGTACTCTGGAAAACAGCATTAAAACTTTCTATTAACTGTATTTATTCTAATTATTCAGGTGAAACTTCGTACTAAAACGGCATGCTCGCTCCCTGAACTGATCTCACGAGAGAATCGCGAGGCATAAACACGCGTCTGGTCACTCCGATGGTCAGATTTGGCTTCAAGAAAAAGATATTCAATTTACTGGTTTTCACCCCAAGAGCATGCTCAACAGAATTTATACGCAAAATCGGCAGAGCCCTATTTCCACTTCTCCTCTTCCACATACTAGAACGTGCATTTATGCACAGGCAATGAATAAATTATAATTCATCAAGTGGGCCTTAACAGCATGATTACTGCATGCATGACTTCAAAACTGGCACTTAAACACTGTGATGCTAATTCTAACATAGCACTGTGATGCTAATTCTATAAAAACAAAAAAGACAAACAACCATACATGCAGCCGCATCATCCATTCTCTTCAGAGTAGACATTAAGGCTAGCCTTATGCCCTTATTTGACAAGCTGTTTAGAAAAAAATATTAACTATAAGGCACTTTTTATCTCGCCCATATTAATTAATCAGTTATTATTTAATTAACTTGCCTTATACCAAACGTATAAGCCTGGTTTCCATATGGTCGTAACGGTAGTAAAGATTGAGTCACGATCTTCCTCATCAACCGAAATACAACATTTTAGAACTGAAAGTTCCAGGAGTGATTATAACTTGAAAACACTTATGATTTATATGTGGTTTACAGGCTGCCTCGTCCCCAGGCGCTAATAATAAAATTTCATGCGAGTCACTATATGAAGGTTTACATGAGGTAGTGCATCACATTATAGGCGCGCAAAGGGGAGTGGGATATTAGCGTTCTGGTTAGCGCCTGGCCGATCTTGTATAATAGCTGTCGAACATACAAGTAAACAACAGATCTAAATATAAATCCTTAAAGCTATCCTTACCCGAATTATTCCAAATATTGTCGATCTTTTGCACCGATCGTGAAAATCAAACATACTGCATGTAAATAAGCTCATAACTGCGATCCTGAGCCGAATCTTGCAAATGCAATACAAAAGAAAGTTTCATCACTCCCTTGTTCAAAAAACTTCTTGTAGTTGTATATTTTTAAAATAAGTTGCTCATTGTGATAAAAATGCACTGTCATTTTTCCATACCTTGTAAATTTATTGTATAAACCAGCTTCTATAGCCTCATTGAACTCTTCAAGTGTTGACATCTTGGAATCATTTAAAGCGTTAAATGATATCAAATATCATCTGACTGTAATCACATGTTTAATTGAACAATTTGAAATGTTGTTTCCTCGAAAAAAATGGCGAAAAAAGCCCCAAACTGTCGAAAAAAACACGATTTGCAAGAAACAGACGAATTTTGCAAGAAACGGCACAAGATCTCCCAGGCGCTCCTCAATTTTCGATACCTCAAGCCCATAAAGCCGGTTGTCCACTTTGCCCGTATCGTAGCGAAACGTACTGGTGAGCATGCGCAGATTGAAAAGAGGTTTATAAATCCACGTACTTCCGGGTGTATTCGCGTATCAAAATAAAAAGTTCGTCGCAAGTCAACTTTTTGGCGTACTACGGAAGTACTAATTAACCAACCAACATTCACGATATTTTGAAATTTAGAAACTTTTTGATACGTTTCGGTACGGTACGCTTGAAGTGGAAAACCGGCTTAACTCCCTGCGCTTGTTCGTCGCGATGCACTACTTCATGTAAACCTTTCATATAGTGACGCGCATGAAATTTTTTTATTAGCGCCTGCGGACGAGACAGGTTTACAGGTGTAAACTATTACAAACTGGCCGTTAAGAAAGATCATGACTCTTTTTATGAACATTACGACCATAGGAAAGCCAGGCTATACCAAACTCCACACTATTTCGAACCTTATGGACTGAATTCGTTTTTATTAGGAAAGATAATTATGCACGTACTGTACAATATTTGATTCTGAAGCGTAAACAATGACTTAAAACAGAATATAATAGAGAATGCACTTCAGTTTACAGTCGATTTCACGAAACTTTGACCACAAATGTTCTTCGTTGCGAAGTTCGCAAGTTCATATTGGAATTCATGCACAAGCCAAATTGTAAGCAAAGTCCCTGATTGGTCCTTGAAGTAAAAGAAGCCATGCAATCAGATGCGTATAGTTTACAAACTGGTTTGTGAATCTCATTATGAACTTTTGAACTTCGTAACGAACTTCGCAACGAAGTTCAGAACATTTGTGGTCAAAGTTTTGTGAACTGCATGAAGTCGACTGTAAGCTGATACCTACTAAGCACAATTGTTAAATAGACTGTATTTAATTGAAAAAATGTGAACGTTGTTGTTGTGAATTTTCTTATGAAAAATAATAAATCGTTAGTCATGCGTACAATAGACTTGCTGTTGTTTTTACACCAGTTGTCTTTTTAACTTAATTTATATAATTGGAAATGACAGAGGAAATAATACAGGACAAATATTGTATGCGGTTAAGCTATTTAATGTCCCGTGGGCATTTCTACTAATAGTTGTTCGTTAGCATATTTATTATCCTTATGCTAAAGTCAGTCTAATTCATACTATAAAAGTCGTATCAATGATTCAATGGGTCATTATAAATAAGCCACCAACACGTTAATTTAACTTTATATTATTTCCTTATTTGACGCTGATCGGGCTACTTGTTCCGAGTCTGCCTTTGAAATTTTTTAAAAAAGTTTGAGCGAAGTTAACCGTTTAATTAAAGCGTGCATGCATGATGCATTACTGTATATTCAATAGAGTCAAAACAAGACCCCTCAAAACGACACCTAATGTGCTGTTCTTCGACTCTCTTGGGGACTTTTGACCCGCCTTAAAGTTCCTCCTACTTGCATTTTTGCGTACTCTTTATACTGTATATAATCCCGAATAAAAGCTCTTCAAAACTCGATCCAATTAAATATACTCGAAACCCGTTAAATGTCAAACCTTTTTTCCCTTTGCTGTTTGAAACAGCGGGGCTCTGCATATATATAGCTACATAACTTCATATCCAACAGATTTACTTTCATAATATCTACATTATTTTAATACACAAATATATTTAATATGCTCATTACGTCTTCAAACAAATCATGCAACCATAGTATGTCAAGTGCAGTAGCTTTAAACCTGATAAAACACTCCTAATTAGTATTCTTTATATAAAAAATAGTAATAAGGCAGTATCTATTGTGCTTGTGTCCTCATTAGTATTCTTTATATAAAGAATACTATTAGGGCAGTATATCTATTGAATTTGTAGTCGTGTTTGAAGCCGTTTAATAAACTCGCCGGTTGTGTTTTATATTAGGTCTAAAGCCACTTGCGCTGCGCGCTCGTGGCTTTAAACCTAATTAAAACACTCCTGCTCATTTATTAAATAGTACTTAATTTATGATTGAGTCGGTTTTCAGTTTGATGTACCGAGGTGATTATTTTTAATAATCACCTTGAATATTAATTAGCCGTAAAAAGATGAAAGAAAACTCAGAAAATCGTCGTTCAAAGCAGGCGAAACTGATAAAATTTTGTAGGAAAACCTCCTCAATCATGAATTAAATATGACAAAACCGAGAAAGAGCCTTATGTCATATACAGTATATAATGCCCTCGGACGCTCAGGTCGTTATTATCTGACATAAATTCTTCCTTCTAGCTGTTTATCATATACATATATCTTAAAGATAGGGGCCATATACAGTACATGGTCTAGCTTGCCTAAAAGTTGCTACTACAGCTTGTTGCATCCAGGTGCAGATTACTTATCGGATAAAACAGACTGCAGTGGCAACTTAATTATATGTAACCGAAACTACTATTAGTTGCAATATATTTACGATATCGAGTGCTCTATAGCAGTTATGAACGCACAAAATATCATTATCATGTAATATGGTAGTGTATGTTTATTCTCAATCAATCATGACTTGAGTCGTATGGAGTTGTAGCTAGAGAAAAAGTCACAGTAGTGTTACCGAAATACTTCATATATCTTACCTTATCAGAGCAGCTTTACCAATGCTTGGCTTCTGTTGGAAAATACGATAAATGCACTACATTCCTTAGCTATACATGAACGCATTTTAGGAATTTAAATTATATACATAAGTGATGAACAATCACATCATAATTGTTTAACTCTTTGTGTTATTTATACTGTAGAATGCTGGCGCTTTCAATCTGAATAAAATTAACATGTTTTTATATTATCAATAAAAACTCATTCAGATAAATGATCGTTAAGAAAGCTTGTTGTGTATCATCAAACGTACACAGCTTGAAGAGATCAAAACAGAGCCTTTCTATTGAGTAGAGTTCCACATTTAGTACTGAACCAATTAGCTGACTAAAATGCATACGTTGTACACAAGACGTAAAAACTCTGGTTTACCGGTTGTAAACAGACCGAAGTTGACGTCTAAATTTCCCGAGCTCGATAATTTATTTATTTCTTTTCTTAAATGTTTACTACTACTTTCATTGCAATACTAGTCGTCGTCGCCATGTTGCCTTCCTATAGATCTAATTAATTTTGGCCTGTGTTAGGGCGCAATTCCAGTCATCGCACGAAGCGCCTCGCAGCTCGCTGCGAGTGCATGCATGAACACTTTCAATCCAATCACAAAGCTTAAGAGTTCATTTTAATGTAATTAGATGCAAGCACTCGCAGCGAGCTGCGAGGAGCTTCGTGCGAGGACTGCCAATTGCGCTTAACTAATGGTCTAAGAGAAGGGCATCTTCCGCTTCAGTGACTATACCACGGTATTTTCCAGGTAATTACCAAATTTCGATTTCCCTTCAGAAGATACTTCGAGCTGCTGAAGCTTTATTCTTAAGCGGTATTCTAGTTACGTACATTTGCAATTGCACTTTAAGTTTATCAACTGAGTTTGGGGGGAAGATTCCCTTGGCTGTTGTTGCAAATGAGCGCATGATTGCATATTTGCTATACAGGGTGCATAAAAAAAAAACTGAACAGATTTAAAATTGCTTTCAATTTCGCAAAACAACTATTTTTATCCGGTTTTTTATATATATAGCCTCTTTGGGTACTTATAATGTAGAATAATGAGAAAAATTTCTCGAACTCAAATTTTGTGAACCAGGGGGGTGTGTCTTTTCCAACAAACTAAAAATGGCTCGCGCACAAAATTTAAAAGCTGCAATCATATTTTGAGTTAACAGATGGAAAATTTGTCGGAATATTAATTACTGTACAAAATTTCAGACAATTTGGTTTAGTTTAAGCCCCTTAACTATTCACACAAAGTTACAATTTTCGGAAAAATCAGCTATTTGCATGCTTATATGTCAGTAATATGCAAATTAGGTAAAGGCATAATTCTAATC
>CACRXK020005653.1:0-27408 GCA_902702795.2 Paramuricea clavata
CCCCCCCCCCCCCCCTCGGGTAATCAATTTCGTACGAGGCACGTGACCAGCCGATACCAGGGTCTTTCCTAAAGACCCTGGGAACGAGGTTGGGCCAGACCAAGTCTGGCCTAGAGTTTTGTAATTAATTTTGTGTATTTTTATGTGTTGTGACGTTGGCCGCTGGTTGGCCGCTAATCTCTCACTGCGGGCACACGTTGCCATGGAAATAAGGCCCAGGCCAGGGCCGTAAGTGTTTACATTTTCACAAACCTAGGCCAGGCCTAAGCCACCGCTTGTAGTGAGCCCAGATTTCCTGGCCTAGGTCAGGCCAAGGCTAGGCCAAGGTCTGTTTACACTGTCAAAATGTAGGCCAAGGCTGGTAGTGTAAGCACGACTTAGGTCGCATGTCACACTTGAAAACTGCATTAAAGATCAGTAAGTCATGTTAGAGGGATGTTTATGAAAGTTATGAATACTAATTCAAAAGCAGGGATGTTTATGAAAGTTAGCAAAACTAATTCAGATTTCAAATGCATGCTAATGGGCGCGCGAGATTGTCCTCATGAGCAGTGAATACTAATAAAGTAAACAAATAAATTCATTTTACAAGTGCGTTAAAGCATCAAGCATAATATTATGCAATAACTTTATTCAAACACAATAAAGTTATAAACTCAGAATTAAATCGCACAAAAAAAATGCATTTTGACATTTGATATCTTGCTACACAAATAGTATTTAACATTAACACGACACGAAATGTAAAACATGGCAGCATAAAAGAAGATTCGGTAAAACTGATCTAAAGAGTGCAGGGGAAGATATATGAGAGACGGGGGACTGACTTGAGAGGGGGATAATTCACTGTTGGTTATAGCTGTCAGCTAATCATAATTATTATTTATTCTAAATAAACAAAAATAAAATTAGATTGTTTAAGTAAAGTGCTTACAGTATGTCACAAAATTTTTTTTGACTTTTGAGTAGAGGACAAAAAGTTAGTTAATATTCAGTTCTTTAACATTTTTCGGTTTTCTCTTTTCATTCGCGAGATATGCGGCTCTAAACAGCGATTTTCATGAAAATGTGAGTAAAATGTCAAGTATCAACAAGAGTCTGGGACGAGCGTGGTGTGACGTAACTTAAGGGACCTAATCACGATGCGCATTATACATTTCTTTTTATTTTGTATGTTTTCCAGCCCTCATGGTTCTCAATGTGACTCAGAATACAATTATATTCCTGGATATATTATAAAGGATGAATCAAATGATACCAGTCACGAAATTGGAACTCTAGAAGCAGTTGATAGCGAAATTTTAGACGATTACGATGCATGGCTTTATGCGGATGAACCGCTAGCGGGCGAAGAATGCTACGCGCGATATCTAAAAAAATCTGTGGAACACAAGGAACAAAACGAGATGCTACAGCGAAGATTAGACGGCCTTGAAGATATTAAATCATGGTGAGCATAAACGTAGATTTATTTTAACATTTAAACGTACAAAAAAAAGTATCTCTGGCTGATATATTTTGGATACGGCATCAGTCACATCAAAGAGTTAAAACCACACTTCCCTCACCTCGCGAGAAAATACAAGACACGCGATCAAAGAAGATATACTGTAAACAGACTAATTCAGAGCAAATTACGTATGTATTCTTGTTTGAAGCTACGGTGTTTATCTGTAACCACGTTTATTTAATTAATACGAACGATTGTATTTTCTCGCAGGTTTTCTTAGAGCCCATTTTTTGGTTAATGCACGTCGTGATAAAGTCCATTCTCGTACCCAGAGCCCTTCTTACGCGCGTTAGACCGAGCGCGACGAGGGGCTCTGGCCAAATCCATATCAAACTGGCTTCTGATTGGCCACAACTAAATATATGGTTTATTGTATAAAATATGAATAAAAATCAAGCGCTCCATGAAGCGTTGGTTCCGTTTTGGAGAAAATTGGGAGAATTAAAGACATTTAAAGTTGAAAGAACAGCTGTCACGAAGCAGTTAGGAAGATTGTTGCTGATAATCGCCCACAAAAGCGGTAGAGGTCGCTAATTTTATTTAATATTTAAATCAATTAGTTGATTGAAATTAATAGGTTGAGAAGTGATGTTCTCATAGTAAAAAGTCAGCATATTTATGGCAGATGCTCGTCGTATTTCCAAATCAGTGATGTTAATCAAACAAATCTGTGTTACATGTTCAAAGCTGAAGTGCCATCTGAAGAGAAAATATTAAAGCCAGCCAGAATATGAAGTTAATTGTGATGACTATTTTCTTCCTAAAAACCGATTTTTTACAATCTTCAAATGATTCGCAGTATATTATGTCTTATGTATGACTGTTGACTTTTAATAAAACACAAAAGTCTAAAAATCTGTACAACAGCGACTTAAAATCGAATATAAAATAGTGAGACAATCTCTCGTCTTCGTATCCGTAGCCATTAATACTGCTTTGGCAACGTTTAAGAGGGAAATATATACTAAATTTTTATCAACATGCATTGAGAACATCACGTCTTACCTACTAATTGATTTAAATAAATAAAATTAGCGAAACCTACCGCTTTTGTGGGGTTTTCCTGGAGAAAAACTTTCAAAACGAAACAAACAAGAAAACCAAAGTGTTTATCCGCGTTTGACGTTGAGCATGCGCAGTGTTTAACCGGATACCATGTTTTTATGGTATCCGGTTATGGATTTGGCCAGAGCCCCTCGTCGCGCTCGGTTGACCGCGCGTAAGAAGGGCTCTGGGTACGAGAATGGATAAAGTCCATTATGCTACGTCACAGCACGCTCGTCCCAGACTCTTGTTGATACGCGACTTTTTCACGAAAATCGCTGTTTAGAGCCGCATATCTCGTGAATGAAAAGAGAAAACCGAAAAATGTTAAAGAACCTAATACTAAATGTTAAAGAAACTAACTTTTTGTCCTCTACTCAAAAATAAAAAAAATTTGCGACATACATGTACTATATCGACTGCTGTGGACTGGAGAGGACTTACTAGAATAGGAAAATTCAAGACTTCGTTCCAGATAATCTTTCCTCTCTTCGTCTGCGTAGTAACAGAAGTGCTCTTTGCTAAAGGGCCAACAGAAACCTTGCCGTACAGCTGATAATTATCTGGAACAGAGTCTCCGTCCATTATTAAGTGTTGACAACCAAATACATGAATGGACAAAACGCCAACCTTTAAATGTGAAAGTAAAAATTATGACATGTCCCTATTTTCCCGACATCTCTGCAGTACAGGTCTATTAATGCATATCGTGCATTCTTGTCTATGGTTTCGAGGCAATATCTAACATCAGTGGGATATTTAGAACTCGGTTTTGACAATGTCTCTGTTGCCATGGCAACATGAGCAACATGGCGAAGATTTAAAACTAACTTAATTTAGCCACAAAATTGTCTTTATCTGAAATTTCATATATCAATGCAACATGATGTTCTGCAACTAGCTACTATTGAGAAAATTTAATAAAATTCTTTACAGTGCGATTTTTTTAAAAGCGAAAATTTTATTACAAGACTTCCAGTGCAGAGATTTTTTTCTAATTTGAAAAAAAAATTAACAAAAATTAAAATTTGTGGTCAAAATTTGAACATACAGTAGGTTACCGATGAATATAATGAGTAAAATGCAATTCAAGTTATAAAAAACCCTCGTCTAACTTGCGAAATTCCGCTGACTAGTGAAAGATTGTACGCGGGCGCAGAACGAGCTTTCATCCAGCAAAATCGAGTGGCAATTATATTGATTTTAATCAATGAAAGCACAGAACCTCTAAGGTTGTTAGGTTGAAGCTAATTGAATCCTGCCGTTCAGTCAATCTATGAGTTGTAACAGCCTAACAGGTGGACGTGTTTTTTGTTTAGTTTTTCACTTTTGCTAAAAATGTGTTTTGTGATTAAACTGTTAACTGTGATTAAGTTGTATCAAACTGTGATATTTGTTCTGTTTAACTTTAATTTTGTAGAAACACGAAACTCGAAAGCATTTCTAAAGACTTTTAAACGTTTATTAAAAGTCTGTGTACAATTTAGCAAATATTTTACAGTTGACAGCGTATGTTTTAAAAAATTTTAAAAACATTGACATTGTCATTGTGTCATTGACATTGGTTCGTGGCTAGTTTTTTGGTCTAGCGTAGTAGTGATATTCGTATTACATGTAAAATTGCTGTATGGACTCGCAATTGATTTGGCACTCAAAACGAACGATTATTCAACCTTACGCTTTTTTTATTATACACTTTTCAGAAATAGCATTTTAAAAAAGTCAAAGCCCGGTCCATTTTTTATTTCTTTTGATCGCGCGGTTGCGTGAGATACAGTAGTCCACGTACAGTACTGGTCCCGCGAACATCCCTGCCACCTTTCGTATTTTTACACTCACTGAATGGGCCACTTGCCCTATAAGTTATAGCGATGCCCGCTATGCATGACGGGCATCGCTGTAAGGCAAGTGCCCCAATGAATATAATAATACTGACATATCATGCCAATCCATTGACAGTTGACTAATCAAAATAACTACTCATTTGTCTATTCAAGCATTACATATGGTGGCAACACCAATATTCCGGCTTGTCCATATTTTAAGTTTCAATACTTTTGAGTTTCAACTCGAAAATTCTTGATTTATTGTCCCTATAACACCGTGATTTCGTTTAATGTTAAATATTAATGAAATGAGGCACTAGCCCAGGCAGGAAAGAAAGTGCATGCCCTGATTTATTTTGCTGTTCTGGGACATACAGCAATAGACCGTTGCAATTAATAGATGATTCCAGCATAGTCTTTCAAAACATGGTTTGGAAACTCCGCTAAAGTCTTTGTTCTATCTTTTTGTTCGCGTTTATGCAGTTTTGTGCACGGGCAACGAACACATTGTATTTCAGTATAATGAACGAATCATCCAATAGCAACGTTAAATATTAAATATAAACCTAAAACAAAGGATGTGCACAGTGTAAAGGCGGATTTCCAGTCCTCGCACGAAGCTCCTCGCAGCTCGCTGCGAGTGCTTGCATCTAATTAAAATTAACTGTTTAGCATTGTGATTGGATGAAAGTGCTCATGCATCACTCGCAGGGAGCTGCGAGGAGCTTCGTGCGAGACTGGAAAACCGCCTTTAGGTACGGCTCAACATAAACACACAGCTCATTATAACCGCTTCGAAGTTTACTGACTTTCCAGACCATGTCTCGAAAGACTATGATTCCAGCTATACTGTAGACTAAATTTTGATCAAGGCAAGAAGAACCGGAAATCACCAACACCACAGCTAGAAAGAGCGTCTAAGAAGTTGAGTATTAAAACTTCAAAGATTGGTTGCTAAATGTTGTAAAATGAGGAAAATATAGCCCTGTGAAGTTCGCAATGCTGTGTTTCGTGAAGTTGTAATTTATACTAACTGTATACAGTATTATTTTGTGTTTGTATTACGTGCGGTAAAAATACCACTTTGGGCTGTCAATGGTTATAAATGGGGGGAGGTTGGCCCCCAGACCGCTTAAAAGATCCAAATTGTCCAGTTCATCACCTCCTCTGAGTACCTTCCCCCCTCCCCCGCTGACAAATTCTTAAAAGAGGCCTTGTCTAATTAATTATTATTGAGGGTTTGCCTAATGATAGTTGGTACTTACAGGCAAGTTTGCATTATGTTTTAAGAAAGCATCATCTCTATCATCTAGCAATAACGTCGGATTTGCTTCTGCTTCACCCTCATCTCCTTCAAAAAATACGAATCAGAATGTTAAATGGAGTCACGGAAATCGGCAGTTTGATGAACAAATTTCACTGTCCAGCCTAAATATCTGATATCTAGCCATATATGATGTTCGGTGCATCCCTACTTATGGCTTTGAAATGAAATAATATCATGTACCCCACAGAATGCATAAAAAGGTGACACAGAAAAATTTACAGAATATATATTAGATACAAATTTTCCCAGAAAGAACATGAAAGCCCCACTGGAAGGCTCTCTAATATGTCCATGCATTCTTTACACTTGTACCATTGATGTATTTTAACCCGCTGCTTGAAACCATGAAAGGTTCCCTTTTCTCAGGGATGGATCCAGCATGACAGTGGTGTAACTTTTGACCACTTGCCCTCAGGGCAAGTTGGTCATGAATATTAGTTGTCCTGAATAAAATTCACTAAAAAGCCAACAGACAATGCCACTGGGGTACTGCCTAGGTAGGGGTATAAATTAAAGGGACAACATGTCAACCCGTTCTCCCACTGCTCTGTATGGCTGCATGTTATACTGCCTCAAATCTATCAGCAGCTTTGGCCCACAAAAAACAAAATTTGAATCAAGTATGTACATGCACTATGTAAGAATTATCCAACAATGAAAACATAAACTTAAAGATGCCCAGCTTTTTGCGGCAAGGCAACTTGCAATCGGGCAAGCAAGATAAAACGTTTAATACTTGCCCGTCATGACATATTCACTTGCCCAGGACAAGTGTTAACACTTGCCCGGGACAAGTGTTTACTTAATTTATTTATGTTACACTTCTGCATGATCTGGTGGGGGGGGTGTATGCAGGGACGCCGGAAAGTTGATAATTGGGGGGGGGGGAGATATTCATATTATTCACATTCTGCATCATTTATTTCCTTTGAAAGCGATTGTTTTTACAGTCTGTGAACACAAATATATGAATATCTGCCCCCCAATTATCGACTTTCCGGCTTCCCTGGGTGTGTGCTCTGCCAGCTCTGGTGGCAAGTTGTGTCAGTCAAGTGCGCTGCCTGCCCACCAACATACAGCAGTACTTGCTTGACTACTGTATTTGAATTTGAATTGTTGTAGTGAAATTTCACATTTCAAAGTGGAAGCACTATCTTTATTTTAACACTTTGCATGAACATTTCGTACTTTGTTTGTGGCAAGCTACACAGTATCAATGCGAATATTTACTTTTTCATTGATATACTCAGGTTTTTTTGCCGATGTCCAACATTCTTTTGAAGCACAAATAAATGCTGCCGGAGTTGAACAAACTCCGGCTCCAGCAAAATAGGCCAAAACTCCGGCTCCGGTGCACAACACTAGATTGCTGTTCACAGTTAGCTTATCGTCATGTTATCAGTTATTACTGGTGCTCAAATTACCATCTCCCACTTGGTCTAGCTCTAATACTTTTTTCCTTTATCAGGAAAAATAGCAACCTCCCCTCCCTGCACCACCTCTGGCTTGGGCTAAGGGGGTGGTGGGGGGGGTTTGGAGTGAATCCATCCAACCATAATTGCCTTTTCTTGGCTCAGTCAAGCCTCAGTGCCCCTCAACTTTTGTGAGATGGTTTCTGGTCTCTGACCCCATTTAATTTTTACTACAGACTATAATATGCAAATTGCAATAATCAAGCTTTCTTTCTGGGTTGAGTCTGAACTACATGAAACAGATTAGAAATACCTTTGGCTAAAGACTAAGTGTTTAATATAATCTTTTTGGCCCGTTCTAATATAGTTCAAACACGACCTGACAATTCACAAAACCTGACAACCCTTCTTATAATTAACGTAATTTAGTGCTAGAATAATCCTTTACCATCAAGTAACAAGACACAAATTATGGTGATGATATTTCGACTCTAGTTCAGGGACATGGCCAAACCAAACTAATTATTTAATTTATTTTATACAAACATGCCCAGATCTTTTTATATAAGAAGTAGGAAGATCATTGATTCATTGACATGATTCGGAGTATGTTTTTTTCTTATATTAGTGCTATAAACTGTCACAAAGTACTTACCGAAGATACCTCCCTGACCCTCCATCACATCAAACCAACTTAAAGTGTTTTAAACATTTAAAAAGCGGCTACTAAGTCCCAAAATAGTAAAACTTTGCCATATTTTGTGAATCTAAAAATTAAAATTTAAAATTTTCGCGCCTTTGAGACCACGATACTTGCGTGCAGTGAACACACTCCGTAAATGATGCGCAGTGTTCTTTGCACATGGACAATGGTTTAAAAAAGAAAAATACATTTTCTCGACTATTCTCGTTGTTTTGGTTGAAAAGATTTAATATTAAAAACCGTCAATAAACATGTCTAAAGATGCTGGAATAAAGGACGCTCGGGAGAGTAATGAAGAGAAGAACGACTCTGCGAACTCAGAGTTGTCTAAAGCAGAACTCGAAAAATTAGCACTTGAAGAGTAGTTGAAGGTACAATGTGTCACAGTGTGCCTGTTGGCTAAATATTTGGCCTATAGGTGGGTTTCACTCGAGCCTTGTACATAGGGAAACGCTTGGTGGTTCACTTTAAACATATAGCCGCTTTATGCCTTGTGTAAGCAAGTAAATTTCATTAAATTGCATATACTTGATAGTTGATACCAAACACAAGATCAATACTTGTAATGAATATTTAAGATATAAACGAAGTGGCTATTCGGCCTTTTCGTACTGGAACAGTACAGACTGTCAGTACACCGAGTTTGATTTGCTATCTGTACTGCAGTCGGAATATTTAAGATAAACTGACCCCAAACCCTTCTCTAACCCTGACCAATAAATGTCTAATAAACTATTTGAGAGTATATCCACACCGGGCAAGCTTGAAAAATATGCCCGGCTATGGTAGGAGTCGAACCTATGACCATTGGAATGCTAGCCCAATGCTCTGCCAACTGAGTTACGCGGTAATGTCGGTTTGAGTAAATGATATTTTGGAACAGAATCTAGTTCCTTCGATACCAATCTAGTAATTATCACTTATTTACTGAGACAGAGGGAAACAGTGTGTTTTGTGGACCCGAGACCGTCGAGGGTCCACAAAACACACTAGAATGCTTTCCCGAGGTCTCAAGGTCGGTTCAAGTAAATGATATTTCGGAACAGAATCTAGTTCCTTTGATACCAATGTACAGTAATCTTTACTAGTAATATGATTTTTTTTCTGTGTTGGTGTTGTGTACTCATGTGAATATGATGTTTGTGATGTTACTCTGAGTGTGCATCCACACCGGGCAAGCTGGAAAGTTTGCTTGACCACGGTGGGAATCGAACCTACGGCCATTGAAATGCTCTGCCAACCGAGCTACGCGGTATGGTCGGTCCAAGTAATTGATATTTCGGAACAGAATGTAGTTCCTTTGATACCAATGTAATGTAGTAATATGATATTTTTTTCTGTGTTGGTGTTGTGAGCAGAGCATTGGGCTACTAGCAGCTAGTATTCCAAAGGTCGTGGGTTTGATTCCCACCGTGGCCGGGGATATTTTTCAAGCTCGCCCGATGTGGATATACAGTCACTCAGAGTAACATACAAACATCATATTCACCTGAGTACACAACACCAACACAGATAAAATCAAACTATTTGAGAGTTAAAAAAGAAACACATTTTTAAAATATTTTAAGAAAAATTTCTAAGTCAAATACGCTAGCGGCAAGCTCGCTGAAATCTGTTGCAAAAAACTATTTTAATTTTATTACTAATTTACGAAAACGTAAGAATCAGGTGCCATACTCCAGTACGAATAGCCACTTTGTTAAGATAAATGTGTTTCTAATTTGGAGTTGACCATGAAGCGCTAAACGTATCATGTGACTGAAACCCAGCTATATACTATAACGATCTGTGCCAGTGTAGGCAGTACCAGATGGATATGGATTCAACTACTGTACCTGAAAAATACAAATAAAACTTCGACGTTTCTGCCAATGTGCCTTGCAACCCATTAAGACCCGTTTCAGATGGCATCAGTTGGTCAAATAAGAACAAGAGTTGCATGAGAGTTGACTGACTATTACTGCACGCAGTGAAAATGCTCATTAAAATTTGAACCAGCTCAAAGTTGATGAGAGCTGCGACTCTCATCCACGCTGCAACAACACAAGAATGACAGTGATTCAAATGGCATACAAAATGATATCAATAATGTTTATATTGACAAGGTTGCGATTGGGCCGCATTCACGAGCAATTCCTAAATAAAAATCAAAACAAGATGGCTAATCTAATGCTAACAAATTTCAAAAAGTTGAGTGAGCAGTGTATGAATCAATGTCACTCCAATGTCGCATAATGCCACATCCTCCACCAAACTTGTTTCAAACTTTTGCCTCTGGCACTGCAGATTTTGCCGTACTGCAGTAAATTGATTCATACATCGCCCTTCTGCCATATCTAATTTGTCAATTAATTAAATTCAGCACATGAAAACTATGCCGTGTAAAATGGGCCTGAGTTGCAATGCGTCCAAATGCACCCAACTGTATTATTGTACTCTGTCTAATACCAGTACTCTTGTACTCTGTCTAATACCATTTTCACTTGCCAAAAGGAGAACCTTGTACTAATTTAATATTTTCATCCAGAATGCATTCCGGATAACTGCACCAGTTCACAGGGTGTACAAAATACGGCCCACTGATTGGCAAAGCTTGCAAGACCGAAGACATGAAAATTATAGCATAACACTCGTCACCTGAAGCTAGTCAATTTGTTTTTAGAGATTTTTTGAAAATAGAGTAATAGAGGACATAACAGTAGGTTACAGTAGACAATGGCTAAGGGAGTATGTGGGGATGCTCTCCCAGATAAGTTTTGATACTTTTGAAATCTTGAGTTTCTAAAATGGCATTCCCTGCATTCTGGAGACGATTTGAGATGCAGAAGCTGTAACAGTTTAATTTTGGTGGAAGGACAATAATTAATTTACAATAATCAATATTTTGGCTACAACTGCGCTGCTGGTTACTGTAGATGTGCAGAGTTCGAATTAGCAATGTGCAATTTGCATTTGTTTACATTTTGAGCTGTTATACTTGTTAAATATGATATTAATACTAACTGAATATCTAACACTTTTCTGGTTTCCTATGCTTGTAAATGAATATAAACTCTACGTTTCAATTCAAATTTCAAAACAGTTAGAAAATGCATAATTTGGGCAATGTGGGTCCCCCTTTGTTGTGAGCAGAACTGATGCGCAGAATGGACCTTACCACATCTGTAATGAACACCCATCCATATTTACATATAGATTTAAAAACAAAGCCAACCTGTTGTCTTTACTTATAAACTTAAAAACAAGTGCTTTTGCATGCACATTAGCAGCATGGAAGATATCAAATTTTAGCCACCATGACAGACAAACACATGATTGATATGTGTGTTACTGTGTATGTTAGGTTTGTACTGTATTTCAAAGATTGCAAACATGTTTAAAAAATATTCAAATAATTAAATTATTGCAGTTTGATTGATTATGTTTGAATGAGTACATGTAGCTAAGACAATCATGAACCAACCGGGTGTACCAAAAAAAGTACTCCGGTTTGATTTATAATAACTTCTAAACAAGTAAAGCTATCAAACAGAAATAACTTGCATTAAATAGAGGAAGGACTAACTTAGATTTTGATATATTACAGTTGTATTTTACTTAAAAATTCACGGAGATATTAATGTTCAAAATCGGGAGCATATTTTGGGATGTGTCTAAAATTAGCGAAAATCGGCATATCAAATATTAACTCCAGCGTTTGTTTGTTTAATGACATATCAGGCTAACTTGTATTTCAGCGAATTGTCGTCAGGGATTGTATAAGGATATGGCGTAGATTTAGACATCTTACATCTAAGCTCATTGTTTCCTGAAATATAAACGTTCGTATTATATTACGAAATATAAACGTAAAGTATTTAATAGGTCTTTAATACAAACTTAAAGGTACATGAAAGACCATTCAAGGCAGGCGCTTAAATTTTTCTTAAATAGCCTATAGTTTTTATGCTTTTCATGGAATATTGTGGGATGGAAAATTATTGATACTATTAGACAATATGGGGGGGGTGGCTAATTGGCATTCGATATTTTTCAGTACTGCAATAACCTACATTCGGTATTTCTGTGTTTTTAGACTTCAGATACTGTGGCATGTGAAACATGTAGGAATAGGTGTAAGCAGCAAAGAGCCTCATTTCGTTTTGGGAGTTGTGAGATCCCTTTCATCCACCAGAAAAAAAACTGAACCATCCATTGTTGAGAAAAATTATTACTGGATATTTCATTCAAGGTAACATAATTTCCTTACTTCTTAAGGTACAGTACGGCTGCGAGTAACATGACGCCACTTGCGTGTTACAGGTTTGCGAGTGGCGAACTCTATAAAAACTGGAACGATAACTCCAATGATTGGTATGATTGGGTGAAGCCGAGAGTGATCTCTTGTATGTATAAAATACGCGTGGGTTTCGCGGGAGCTGGTTTTTTTTTCAATTTTTGCACATAAATGCTCATTTTAATGGTTAGGTAAATACCTTACAGTACCTACAGTAAAAGCTAAAAATAGGTACGCTAAGCGTACATGTATCTGCTCATGGTGATTGCACTGTTGCCAAGGGCTTCAATCAACACTCAGTAGCTTGTAAGAAAAAAGCTCATGTTTAACAGTTGACCAGTTAAATAAAGTTAGATTTATGTTATGTCAGGTGAAAGAAAAATAGAATGGCTGATATATATTCAACTTGCAGAAACTAATTTCGGCCATAACTTCACAAAGATGATATTCAATTTTAAGTTCTTGTTGAATCATCTTAGTTTAATTTATAATATTCTTGCAGGGATGGATCCAGCATGATCTGTTAGGGGGAGGGGGGAGGGTACTCTGCCCGCTCTGGTGCCGAGTTGTGTCGGTCATGTGTGCCGCCCACCCATAAACTTGCTTCACTATTGCAAAGTCTTGCTTGACTACAGTATTTGAATTGTAATCGTTGTTCACAGTTCGCCTATCATCATATTATTACTCAAATTTCGATTCTGTATCTCATTTTGTCTCTAATAATTTTTTGCTTATTATGAAAAATAGGACCCCCTCTTGCACCCCCTCTGGCCAGGGCTAGGGCTTGTGTTCTTAAAACATTTCGGGTTCAAAATCTTCTTGATAGTTCATAATAAACTTTAGCAGACATGCGAGAACGTTGCATGTAGATGCATAGAAGTTGTCAGGATAACAGGTGATCCCAATATACATTTGCAGAGTTTGAAAGCCTTTTCATACCATAATTGATACATAACATCAAAATTTCTGCTGTTTATAATTGATCTATTTCATTTTAGAAAATGTCATAGTCAGGGTTGATGGCACACAAATCAACTGTTTATGCCTACAGTAGTAAATATATCAAATACAGTAGGTCATATATTGAAAGTCATTCATCAGCAACAAATGATGACAAGTATGGAAATTAGAAGTATAATCAATACATATAGTTCTTGAATAGAATGATATAATTCAGCATACCAGATCCATGCAATAATATTTTGTCGTGGAAGAAAATCCACTAAACAGAATATTATGTTAGTTTTGTACATTGTGTGCTATAAATAAGATCCCATTATGACATATGGTTGTTGTTGATTATAAGACAATACAGTATGGGATAGGTAAAGGGGGGTATAAATTGCTTGGCTGGTGTTCTTGGCAATGACATTCAGTTGCAGAAATCAGGGTGGATGAAGAAGGGAGCACCCCCTCCAGGATATATAGTTATATACTGCAAGTTGATAATTATGACTGGTTGCAACTGTTATTATAAGTATTGATATTCCAATCTAAAACTGAATCTCTACTCTTTATGCTGCCACTATTACTTTGGCTTTGCTTTAATGAAAGCAATTATTCAATGCACATACTGCTATAAAGTGCTTTAAGAGAAATGTTTCCAATGTGTGTGACTTAGCTTCTGACTCTGCTAAATTTGTATAAAAATGATCTATCAAAGTCTGTAATGAAAGCAGACACCAATTGTCTATAGTTATGAACATTGATAAAGAAATTATGTAACCTTACGAAATTATATAGCCTTCTATTGGTTTCATTCAACTAATATAATTTATATTAACTAAAGTCACCAATGAAAATGTTAAATTGAGAAGTACATAAACATCAACACTTACAACTCGATTTACAGCTACAACGGCAACATGTGGAAGAATCATTACTTTCATAGTTTGATAGTTTCATAACAGTATTCTCAATGCCATATTTGTCAATAATTTTCTTGTCAAAAATTGTGAATCATTTCGTTTCCACTGCGTATTAAATGATGAAACCCTTCAAATGCTTGCCAAAAATGCTCTATCGACATTTGCCATATTCAGACTAGTAAAATGACGTTGTTTTAAACTGCGTTTGATGTATAATTTTAATCGTAAATTCACAAATTGCCTTTTGTTTCACCGTTCAGTGAACCGCCATTTTGAAATTAGTAACATTACGTCATTTCATCTATACGCCGTCGTTGATTGGCTATGAGCACGCTTACAAACTTCAGGTACGCGCACGATGGCAATATATCTGCTTCGCAGATACAAAAAACTGAAAAAGAAGCATTTTTGTGTTTAGCTAATGGAAGGATGGATTTACTTGAGGTTTTTTTTTGGGTTGTTTTTTTTTCTGGGGGGGGGGTGTGATATTTTGGGTTAAATCTGAGGCAATTAACCAACAAGAAAATAAAGTATTGGACCTTCATGACCATATAGGCAACTTTGTTCACAGGCGGCCCAATCTCAGAATAATTAATCAGGTGTTGCGGGTTTTTAACGGTTTTTATAAACAAATTTATAGTCAACCAAAACTATTTTAAAAACATTCTTAAATTAGCCAAATAAATACATTTTAACAATTAAATATAGTTGACATGATAGTATAATACCTTTGCATTCTTTTAATTACTCCATGAGCTCATTTAGAGCTGTTGATGTAACATTTTCTGTGGCCTACATTGTGTGTGCTCATCTATATGTAATATAACAGTAAAAGGCTAATCACTGGCGGCACGACCGCATCGCCTTCAAAGTCAAATATCTCCGCTCAAACTGGTCGTACGCCAAAACTAATTCGATTACATCTTTTCACAAAGATTTCTCTTCCTAAATAATGTGGTTTGATCATAGTTTGGGCAAATTTAGCGACGAACGGAGCCAAAATATCCTCAATTTCGGATGCTGTTCAAAATACTTAGGGCTGCTCGGACACGATCGTGGACGTGAAGAAATCAATGCATACTGACAATAACGCCTTACCGCCTTACGTGGGGTGGGACAGCATAAAGCGACAAACTATCGTCGAATTTGATATAATGTCTCACCCCGGGCAAGGCGTTATTGTCAGTATGTATTGATTACGTCACGTCCACGATCGTGCCCGAGCAGCCCTAAGTATTTTGAACAGCATCCGAAATTGAGGATATTTAATTTTGGCTCCGTTCGTCGCTAAATATGCCCAAACTATGATCAAACTATATTATTTAGGAAGAGAAATCTTTGTGAAAAGATGTAATCGAATTAGTTTTGGCGTACGACAAGTTTGAGCGGAGATATTTGACTTTGAAGGCGATGCGGTCGTGCCGCCAGTGATTAGCCTTTTACTGTTATACAGGGTGTATCAAAAAAAACTGAACAGATTTGAAATTGCTTTCAATTTCGCAAAACACCTATTTGTATCTGTTTTTTTATATATATAGCTTCTTTGGGTACTTATAATGTAAAATAATGAAAAAAATTTCTCGAACTCAAATTTTGTGAACCAGGGGGGGGGTGTCTTTTCCAACAAACTAAAAATGGCTCGCGCACAAAATTTAAAAGCTGTAATCATATTTTGAGTTAATAGATTGAAAATTTGTCGGGTTTTTAATTACTGTACAAAATTTCAGACAATTTGGTTTAGTTTAAGTCCAAAAAGTCAGCCTTTCGCATGCTTAATTAATGCCTTTACCTAATTTGCATATTGCTGACATATGCAAATTAGGCAAATGCATTAATTAAGCATGCAAATAGCTGATTTTTCGGGAAAATTGTAACTTTGCGTGAATAGTTAAGGGGCTTAAACTAAACCAAATTGTCTGAAATTTTGTACAGTAATTAAAATCCCGACAAATTTTCCATCTATTAACTCAAAATATGATTGCAGCTTTTAAATTTTATGCGCGAGCCATTTATAGTTTGTTGGAAAAGACACACCCCCCTGGTTCACAAAATTTGAGTTCGAGAAATTTTTTTCATTATTTTACATTATAAGTACCCAAAGAAGCTATATATATAAAAACAAGATACAAATAGCTGTTTTGCGAAATTGAGAGCAATTTTAAATCTGTTCAGTTTTTTTTTATACACGCTGTATTATATATAGATGAGCACACACAATGTAGGCCACAGAAAATGTTACATCAACCGCTGTAAATGAGCTCATGGAGTAATTAAAAGAATGCAAACGTATTATACTATCATGTCAACTATATTTTATTGTTAAAATGTATTTATTTGACTAATTTAAGAATGTTTTTAAAATAGTTTTGGTTGACTATAAATTTGTTTATAAAAACCGTTAAAAACCCGCAACACCTGATTAATTATTCTGAGATTGGGCCGCCTGTGCTTTGTTTTGACATGCTTGGCTCCTTGAGCCTGTACGGTGTCCTTAATAATGATGCATCCTGCCTCAGTTGATGGTCAGGCCCTGCTTTATGACCAGCCCTTGTTCAGTAACCCCTCCTACCAAATCAAATTACATCCATCACTGATGTAATAAAAAAATTGGCAACTACAGGGTGTATCAAAAAAAAACTGAGCAGATTTAAAATTGCTCTCAATTTCGCAAAACACCTATTTGTAATGTAGAATAATGAGAAAAATTTCTCGAACTCAAATTTTGTGAACCAGGGGGTGTGTCTTTTCCAACAAACTAAAAATGGCTCGCGCACACAATTTAAAAGCTGTAATCATATTTTGAGTTAACAGATGTACAATCTGTCGGGATTTTAATTACTGTACAAAATTTCAGACAATTTCGTTTAGTTTAAGCCCCTTAACTATTCACGCAAAGTTACAATTTTCCCGAAAAATCAGCTATTGCATGCTTAATTAATGCATTTGCCTAATTTGCAGATGTCAGCAATATGCAAATTAGGTAAAGGCATTTATTAAGCATGCGAAAGGCTGACTTTTTAGAACAAAATGAATAGTTAAAGGGCTTAAACTAAACCAAAGTGTCTGAAATTTTGTACAGTAATTAAAAACCCGACAAATTTTCAATCTATTAACTCTAAATATGATTACAGCTTTTAAATTTTGTGCGCGAGCCATTTTTAGTTTGTTGGGAAGGACACCCCCCCCCCTGGTTCACAAAATTTGAGTTCGAGAAAATTTTTTCATTATTTTACATTATAGGTACCCAAAGAAGCTATATATGTAAAAAACAGATACAAATAGATGTTTTGCGAAATTGAGAGCAATTTCAAATCTGTTCAGTTTTTTTTAATACACCCTGTATAGGAGTAAAGTTTGTTCGTTCACTGCAACCAGGTATATTAATCATGTTTCGCTCGCTACTCTGGTTTAAATAAATGATTACAAAGCCCAGATCAATACATGCATCTCATTGGCAGGTGACGTCATCCCTCGGGTATTTAAAGCTGTGTTTACACTACGGCCAGGAAATCTGGGCCCATCAGAACAGGTGGCCCATATTCCTGGCTTAGGCCAGGCCAAAGTGTGTTTACACTACAAAAATCTAGTCCAAAGCTAGGCCAGGCTTAGGGTCATAGTGTAAACACGGCTTAAGAAGCCATGATTGCAACTTTAGATCACTCCTGGCCTGATGAAGACACTAGACTGGAGTGTCGAAACTTTGGGTCTTGATTTATATTTGAAAATACTCATATTCTTCCTTGAAAATGCAAAATGCTTTCATTAAAGTTTTGCATGTACCCTATATTAACGAGCTGTGAACAAGCTGGCCATCATCCAGAAGAAGAAGTCACTTTCAAGTTTCAAATCAGTTTTAATATTTCTTTAAAAAATACTGTAAATGGCAGCTTTAAATGCTCACTCCTGAGTCAGATACATGTGCATATTTACATAATAATAGTGCAAATAACAGCGATTAAATATGATATTACACTTACCACGTTATCCATCTTTATGTTTAGCAATATTTTGCCCGATGTCATAACCAAAAATCCCGTATAAAAGTTCAGTTTGTCTTCGCAAATTTTGAGAATCTTTTAAAACCAAGATGGCGGCGCAGCATTTTTTCGCGAAGCCCTGGGGCCGGTTGTATAAAAAAGTGATTAAAGTTAACTATAGTTAAAGAGTTAATCACTATTTAACTACAAAATAGTGATTAAAAAAGTGATTAAGAGTTTTATACAACCGGCCCCTGGTCGCTAAGTTTTGAGGCTTTTCGAAAAAATTACGCGACTTTGTAAAAAATCTCCTCTTAGGCCAGACTTTTTTTATTCATTGGTTTACGGATCCGCCGACCGTAAATATTCAGAAAGTGAAAAATAAAAAAAAAATTTGGATGTCAAAAACTTTACAATTTTAGTTAATTTTAATTAATTTGGGGTTCTGACATGAAGTACACTTGCGTTTTGCGTTTTTTTTAAATTGACGTTAAAAAATTTTATAAAGATTATTATTTTCGGTTCTCATTTATACTCAGTTCGTGTTTTTTTAAAATTTTTTTCCGACCTACCGACGTCTTATTTTTAAAGTCAAATCCGTAAACCAATAAATAAAAAAAGTCTCGCCTTAATTGTTTTTGTATGTAATTGTAAACCAATGATTTTCCATATAATCCATTATCACTTGCCCGTTGAAGACTGCAGACTGGCAGTCGAAAGCTCGTTTCAATATTTTTTTTAAGAACCAGAGAACGTCCAAACTATCAAAACAAAATAATTATGTTGTTTTCGTCCAACATGCATAAGATTACATAACTCAGAATGATTCGAGCAAAACGGTGTTTTTTTAAAAGGAAGAGTGGTTAGTACGGTGCGGGAAGTTTTCGGATTTGAACTCAGCGTGTTCGAAAGTGTTAGTTCCCATAAAAATATTTCAGTTCCAAGACAGACTTTGCCTAGAAGCGTGGCATATAAATATGAGTAATCATGCTTTGAATAGGGATGACGGTGCCTATTTGCCAGAGGAATATATGCATCTCATTGGCAGGTGACTTCATCCCTTGGGTATTTAAGAAGCCACGATTGAAATTTTAGATCACTCCAGATAAAGACACTAGACTGGAGTGTCGAAACGTTGGGTCTTGATTACAATTCGACTGGGTTTTGTAATAATTTATTTAAACAAGAGTAGCGAGCGAAACATGATTGATATACCTGGTTGCAGTGAACGAACAAACTTTAAATGATTTTGTTGCTTTTACATCCAGGTATAACTCAAATTTGCCCTTCCTACCAAGCTTCAATCAGTCCCTTTCGTTTACATGAAAGTTTCCCGCAATGCCCGTTCTGTTCCCATTATGGATTTTATGAACATCATGGTCTTTAGTCTCATAAACCATTAGTTGTTGTTCGTTCTTATATTCGTTCTTATATTCGGTCAATCTGAATCGTATTCGAAAGCGTATTGAAACCTATTCAATAGCTATATGCTATTGTATATTTTGCAAAGACAATGCATGGATATGAATAATAAATATGAATATTAAATTTTTTTACCCAGAAACACATGAATCATGAATGCAGCAACACCTCGCCCGCAATTTTCAAGTATTGATATAACATGAAGTATTAGATCTCGGCCAACACTGAATGCACCGTCACATTGTGCGTCAAGTGCTTCCATAACAGCACATTTCTTATATTTTAATATATATTTTCTATAAAAAATTGTAGAAATAGTTTACAAAATTGTGCTTTTACAACACAACAACGAATTTCCCAAATATATACTGTATAGCGGGTAAGTTATTTTGCATTTTCTGAGTTTTGATTTACGCCGGGAAAGGCGCTTTGCACCATCGGTTCGCGCGGAGGAGAAACGAAGAGTGTATAGAATTACAGTTAATGGTCAGGGTCAAGATATAGTGCGAATTTCGGGTTGCTAAATGTTTTGACCTGGTCCTAACAATATTGATCACATTTCAATAATACATATTCCTTCTTGTCTGTTCTCCTACTGTATGCTGTACAGTTTTTATCACTTCTTTAATAAGAAATTCTTCGTTTTTAAGCAAAGCTATATTGTATTTTTATAATATTTTTCCACAACCATGGCCAATATCATTGTATAATTTAGTGTTTTTCTTCCATTTTCTCTCAAATTTAGCAAAAGTACAATATTGGATCATATAGTAGAACGTGTTACTAATGAAATTTCTTGCAATTATGGGATAATCACTGTCGGTAAATTATTGGGCAATTATTGTGGATAATATGGGAACTTAATAGTCCAATCAAATATACTAGAAAGAATATTTTAACCGATGAAAAGCAGTTTCGAAATAGTGCATGAAAAGCATGTAAATAAACAATTGATTTAAAATTAGCTAAGTACAGTACGAAACTTCAAGACGAACGATTTAATTTAAATACAGAACGATATATCTAAGTGTCCTTTTGAACTCCCCTATATTGAACACAATAGAAACTCTTTAAATAATGGAGCCTAAAATGGTCATAGACAGCTGCATTTTAAATTATTATTGCAATTGCCTTATATATATTTAACACTTGATGCCAGTAGTTTTGATTGAGTCACTTGTAAGGTGAGGAGGCCACCGAATGACAATGAATACTACAAATGAAGAATTTTTCCAGCATTGTAACTTGTTCAACTCAAGATTTCAAATTTAAAAAAAAAAATCCACCCAACGCCGTTTTCAACAGCATGCTCAGAGCCTGCACTGTTATTACAATTTTAATCATACCGACGATTTTACTCAATGGAGTATCTGTTCTCACAATAATAAAATGTTCCCAACTGAAAGAAAAGATCGCTTATTTTCTTATAATGGTCCAGTCACTTGCTGATTTAGCGGTAGGATTTATCAGTATACCTTTTATGAGCTATACGTGTATCAGTGACGCACTCGGTACTGCAGATTGCTTCAGACAGCTGGTAGTAGTAGTAAATGTCATGCAACTCCCAATTTTAATGCCTCTGATAACCTTAAGTGCCATGACAGTTGAAAGATACATGAGTGTTATATATCCTGTTAAACATCGAAATCTGGTGACAAAAAGAAGACTCATGGGCGTACCGGAAGGAAAAAATTAGGGGGGCGGAAAGAACACTGCCCGACTTTTCGGGATTCTGCCCGACTAGTACCAAAAATTTCCCCCCCCCCCGTCGCCAAAAAAATTTCGGTCAGTGTACCATTTTAGGGGTCAAAAAAATCTTCCGGACAACCAATTTTTTCGGAGCATAACACAAATTTTCGAAATTTGCCAAAAAATTGACTTAATTTTAGACAAAATTGTCAGAATTTGTCCCATTTTTTTTTATTGCAAACCAAAATTGCCCGACTGTTGATCGAATATTGCCCGACTGCCCAAAAAACTGGGGGGCTACCGCCCCCCCCCCCCCCCCCGCCCGGTACGCCTATGAGAAGACTTACTGTATTTGTGGTTTGTGGATGCTTGTTCATTACTGTGACTAAAATTTTAGTATCTGTTTTGCAAAGTCAGTTGGCTGGAGGTTTTGCCAGTATCTATATGTTGCTTTTTCTACTCCTTTCTATATTTGCTTACACCAGGCATTAAAATACGGAATTTTTACATTTTTTGCCTTCAGAGGCGTATTTTTGGTATAAATGTGCAGACTCACGAGAACGAGTGGCGAAGCCACAAGTTTAGCGTCCAAGACGCGAGGTTTTAAAGGGGTCTCTGAAATGGCATTTCCAGAGTTCTGAGAACAGAATTTGCAAACTCATTGGCCATTTTGTGTGGTTTACATTAATATATTGTCAGTTTAATATATTTTCAAGTACACACTTAAGCTTTTCAATTTACAAGGGCACATTCGCCTTTTACAAGGACACAAAGTGTGTACAAGGACACGCTATTTTAATGCCTGGCTTACACTAAAATATATTTCGCTCTCAAAAAGCTAAAACATCCCGGAAATGTGGGTGATATTGGTACGCAAAATAACGAAAACAGGCTCAACTTTGTAAAGAAACTCATATTGGCGAAAACATGTTTTCTTGTTGTGGCATGTTTTCTTCTTTGCTTTCTTCCAGCAGTCGTTATTCTATTATTCCAGCCCTACGTTGAGAAACCTGGCTACTCCGTATTAAAGATATGTCGGTAATATTTTTCTGGACTAGGCCATTATTGCGAAATGAGGCGTTCAAAGTTCTAAAAAAGATGTGTACTTCTAGAACATGGTAACGTGCGCTCGTACTGTAGTTGCAAGCTTGCCTATGCATTTAGAGCTTCTCCATTCAACAATCGTGAAAATGGTCGTATTAACTCTGCGAATCAACTTGTGTTAATGACTGTGCCTCCACATACGGTACCTGTAGGTCGGCATACTGTGTATCTTTATAGTTTCTGTGCAGGTCAGCTTTTAAAAAAGATTGCACATAAAACCTTATTTTAGCAGCCATGGAATAAGGGGAAAATATTTTTTATTGTAGAAGTTTGATTGATGGAGAAAACTTTCGAAATTAACGTGACGATTTTTCGGGGACGACGAAACTAATGCATGACTGCACAGAAACTTGTTTATCAAAACGTCAGGGTATTATCAATTGTTTGAATTTAAATAGAATTTGAAGTAGAGACGCATCCCAGGTCCAACTGCGCGGAACGAATTTGCAGGAGTAATCCTGTGGTGAGAGTAGTAATTCCGTCTGGGCATTACCACCCGGAGAAAGGAAAGCATTGGTGAAGTTTAAAGTAGTCTGCGAACAAGTGCAGTATGGCTTCAAATTCTGGGAGACTTCGTTAAGTTCAGTTAAGCTGCTACTTCGCCAGAACAGTATAAGGACGGGCCTATCAAAGTGTTAAGAATGCATTGAACCTCGATGAAGGTCGTGGTAGATTTACGTTAACTAAAGTAGATTTAATTTACGGTTCACTACTATTAACTATAGTGTTCAAAAGATTCTTTTGGCTGTATACATTTACTATTTTTGTTGTACTTTATGCAATTGATATACCATTAGCAATAAATACGCCCGTATTCTAAAAGCCTACTCACACTCACAGTCAATCAGTGGAGGTTCAATCTGATCTTCTATTATAGGTGTCAGTCCATTTTTTGAACAGTTGGAGGATTAGAGTCGTACATTAATATGTGACTACTCACTCTCCAGCCATTCAAAAACAGCATTGACACACAAGAGAAGCTCATGCATATTGAACCTCCATTCATTGAGTGTGAGTGAGCTTTTAGAATACGGGATAGAATGCAAATGCATGTTGTCTTATAATTTTATACTGTAAGTTGAAGTGAGCTGATACAGACAGTTGAGTTTTGAAAGCATGAATATTGGAAAATTTGTTTTAGTTTGTTTTAAGGATTTATTAATATTAAACGTAGCCTTGAATACGTTTATGTTAATGGCATCTATATTCGCTTTGCTTTTAATAGTATGACAGTGTTTGCATGAAATATCTCAAGCCAAATTGATTAGTCTGTAGATAAGACCAAACGGCAATATTTTCTATTTTCACCGACTGGACGCATTAATGTTCTAACTGTAGTTTCGATGCAGAAATCTTTCTCAAGCACTCATTGCTATATGTATTTTGATGAGTAAACGAGATGACTCTTGAGTCTTGAATATATTTGGATATCGCAAGAGTTAATTAAAATAAATCCATGCAGTATTCCGCGTAAGGACTCGGACGAACGTTGATATTTTTAGCCTTATTCTGTGAATTTGAGTTTTCGATAAATGGACCTGACTCAAAGGGGCGTTTTTAAAAATAAGGCATGCTGACAGGCGTTTATTTCACTCGAAGGTCTCCAATAATAAACGTCTCTTCGCAGGCTAGCGCCCGTATTCTAAAAGCTCACTCACACTCTTACGCCCGTATTCTAAAAGCTCACTCACACTCAATGAGTGGAGGTTCAAACTGAGCTTCTCTTGCTGGTTTTGAATAGCTAGAGGGCTAGTATCATAAATTACTCGGTGACTACTCGCCCTCCAGTTATTCAACAACAGCATGGCACTCAAGAGAAGCTCAGATTGAACCTCCACTCATTGAGTGTGAGTGTGAGTTAGCTTTTAGAATACGAGCGTTACACTCAATGAGTGGAGGTTCAATCTGAGCTTTTTTTTATTGACATTGCTGTTTTTGAATAGCTGGATGGTGAGTAGTCACATAGTAAGGTACGAGACTAACCCTTTAGCTATTCAAAAACAGCAATGACACTCGAGAGAAGCTCAGATTGAACCTACACTCATTGATATGCGTTTATTCACCTCGACGCTGCGCGCCTCCGTCAATAAATCACATATCCCCTCGTTGCCTCAAAATAACCTAAGTATGTATAGGTTATTTTGAGGCAACGAGGGGATATGTGATTTATTCACCGAGGCGCGAAGCGCCGAGGTGAATAAACACATATCCCCGAGGTGCCTCAAAATAACGTATTTATTTTTCACAATGCGAGGTGGCGTTAATGAGTCAGAATAGAAATAATTCTTAATGCCATATTGCCTTCGTTATGTTGTTTTTTTCTCATTTTTTGTGCTGCAAAGACATTGCAGGTGAATATGAGAGGGGATTATTAATTGCAGGTGAATATTAGAGGAGATTATATTAAGCGGAAATTGATTAGAGGGGAATATTGAATATATTCCCCGATAAGAACAAAGGAAACCGAGCAGTGTGAAAAATAAACATAATTTAGTGTCTTTTCCTCCATTTTTCTTTCAAATTTAGCTAAAGTAGGATATTGGATCCTATAGGAGAACGTATTACTAATAACATTTCTAGCAATAACGGGATAATCACTGTCGGTAAAAATTATTGGGCAATTATTGTGGATAAAGTGGGAACTTAAAAGATGAAAACAGCTGATGTCCATTCTAAGATACTACAACGAAATATTTTAATCGATGAAAAGTAGTTCGAAATAGTGCACCAAAAATAAGTTGTAAGTAAACAATTCTTCAAAATATGCTTCTTAAAATGGATGTCAAAATTAGCTAAGTACAGTATGAAACTTCAAGACAAATCAGTTTAATTTAAATATCGAATAATATAATCCCCACAATATAAGTGTCCCCTCGCCTATATACAACACAATAGAAACAGTTTAAATAACGAAACCTAAAATGGTCATAGACAGCTGCATTTTAAATTATTATTGCAATAGTCTTATATATATTTAACACTTGATCCCAGTAGTTTTGATTGAGTCACTGTAAGGTGAGGAGGCCACCGAATGACAATGAATACTACAAATGAAGAATTTTTCCAGCATTGTAACTTGTTCAACTCAAGATATCAAGTTTTTAACAAAATTCCACCCAAAGTCGTTATGAACAGCATGCTCAGTGCCTGCACCGTTATTACGATTTTAATCATACCGACGATTTTACTCAATGTAGTATCTGTTCTCACAATAATGAAATGTTCCCAACTGAAAGAAAAGATCGCTTATTTCCTTATAATGGTTCAGTCACTTGCTGATTTAGCGGTAGGATTTACCAGTATACCTTTTATGAGCTATCTTTGTATCACGGACGCACTCGGTACTGCAGATTGTTTCAGACAGCTGGTAGTAGTAAATGTTATGCCGCTGCCAAATTTAATATCTCTGATAACCTTAACCGCCATGACAGTTGAAAGATACATGAGTGTTATATATCCTGTTAAACATCGAAATCTGGTGACAAAAAGAAGACTTACTGTATTTGTGGTTTGTGGATGCTTGTTCATTACTGTGTCTAATATTTTAGCATCTATTTTGCAAAGTCAGTTGGCTGGAGGTCTTGTCAGTATTTATATGCTGCTTTTTCTCCTCCTTACTATATTTGTTTATACTAGAATTTATTTCGCTCTCAAAAAGCTAAAACATACAAGAAGTGTGGGTGATAATGCTACGCGAAATAGCCAAAATAGACTCAGCTTTGTAAAGAAACTCAAATTGGCGAAAACATGTTTTCTTTTTGTGGCATGTTTTCTTCTTTGCTTTCTTGCAGCAGTCGTTATTCTATTATTCCAGCCCTACGTTGAGAGACCTGGCTACTCTGTATTAAAGATGTCGGCAGGAACAGCTATAATACTTAATTCAAGTTTAAATTCGGTAATATTTTTCTGGACTAGGCCATTATTGCGAAATGAGGCGTTCAAAATTCTAAAAAAGATGTGTACTTCTAGAACATGGTAACGTGCGCTCGTACTGTAGTTGCAAGCTTGCCTACACTGTAAATTTCAGGGAGTTTATTTATCTCCAGTGGTATTATTCTGAATCTAATTTTACTCCACATTTAGAGTTAATTGAGGTACAGTATAACTCCACTGGAGTTAAATTAACTCCTCGAAATTAACAGTGTATGCATTTAGAGCTTCTCCATTCAACAATCGTGAAGATGGTCGTATTAACTCTAATTTTACGTATTAATTTTACGTATTAATACAGTACCTGTAGGTCGGCATACTGTGTATCTTCATAGTGTCTGTGCAGTTCAGCTTTTGAAAAAAATTGCACATAAAACCTTATTTTAGCAGCCATGCATGGAATAGGGAGAAAATGTTTGTGATTGTAGAAGTTTGATTGACGGAGAAAACTTTCAGAATTGACATGACGATTTTGCGGGGACGAAGACCGAAACAAACTCTTTCAAATAAACTAATGCATGACTACAAAGAAACTTGTTTATCAAAACGCTCAGGGTATTATCAATAGTTTGAATTTAAATAGATTTGAAGTAGATACCCACCCCTGATCCAACTGCGCGGAACGACTTTGCGGGGGTAATACTGTGGCGAGAGTATTAATTCCGACCGGGCATTAACACCCGGAGAAAGGAAAGCATTGGTGAAGTTTAAAGTAGTCTGCGAACAAGTGCAGTATGGCTTCAAATTCTGGGAGACTTCGTTAGGTTCAGTTAAGCTGCTACTTCGCCAGCAGGGACGTAGCGACCGGGGGGGTGTGGGGGGGTGTGACACCCCCCCAACTAAGACGATTTGAAAATTTCAGGTAAATCCATGAAAAACTGGCATTATAATAAATCAGGTAAAAAATCTTGAAAGCCCATAACAATAACAGGCAGATATTAATAGAGGATTGAAATGCGGAAAATAGATGAGGTTTTAATTCTTTATGGCTTCATACGTTGATACGTTCAGAGATTTCCGTTGTTTCAATGTAGCCAGGCTTTATTTTACGAAAAGAATATGTTGTCAATTTTACTATTTCCATCGGCAAAAAAAACAGAATTTTTTCGCTAAGTAACATGCGCTTCCGGTTTTGGCTCTTTACACAAGGTCAAGGTACGTGCAAGAAATTATATTAATTTCATCTACTTTTTGATAATAATGTAGTGTATTTGAAAGAATAGAATTATTTGTTTGCTTAGATTAATACAGCGACAGGGATATGATATCCAGATGTAAATTTTGAACGTCTGTGTATGTGTGATGTACATGTGTGATGTG
>CACRXK020005654.1:0-16717 GCA_902702795.2 Paramuricea clavata
TTGCTCTTGGCATGAAAAGGCTGCCTTCCAGTCAGGATGTAGTGATCGGCATGTCAATCCAGTATCTTTGGGAATCCAGTCCAGAGGTGGAACGTTCCATTATTGTTTTTTCATTGTTCTTAAAATTTAGCGGATTGAAGAGATTTTTAACTATACTATTACCAGCCACTATACAGTAGTCATCTTTAATCCTTTATTCGGCAAAGCAATCAGCACTTTCAGTGCATTTCATTGTAAACTTTGAACCGTTCTTGTCAGTATTTATTCAAATATTAAAAAGAATCCATCTTACCTGACACTGATGGAAAACTTAAACAGTTAAGATGCAATACTAGCGAGACAGCTGTAATCCATCTTGATGGAATACAAGTCATATTTTTTGGAACTACAAGAGGAACAAATATATTAAAATTGCTTATTAAATATCGTATTGTTATATTACCATGACTACTTAGCCGTTGGCTTTAAAATGTAGCGATTGATGAATGAGTTACTATCAATTTGATATTAAATATTATACATTTGTACTTGCGTGGGATTAATTTGCAATGGAAAGAATAAAGGAGTGATATACATGCACAAATCAAGACATGCACAACAAAGTTTCCATAATTATGACAAATTCTTTTCTTTCCTGATTTTATCATGACCGAAGCTTGTTTAGAAATCTCGTCAGCTTGCTTCCAAATGGCCCATTTTGATGAACGCCAATTTGGGAAAAATTTTTTGGCCAAGGGATAAACCGGTTACATATGTCGGCGTATCCTGGCTTTTAGTGTTACCTCTAGATAAATCCGTTGCCCTGGACTGAAAACGTAACGGTAGCGTATTTTTTTGTTTCCTGAGGAGCTTGAACAGAGTTAATGACTTTGACATGAAAGAAAACGCTACGTTACGTGAAAATGGTTTTTACTTCATTACTTCATTTTATCTACGCCATAATTGAACTTACATGTAAAATACCTTCTGTGTCAGTATATTGATGAAACGTTTCAATAGTAGATGAACTTCTTCAGTTTTCAAAATTGATTTCAAATATGAGCTAAAAATTTAAACCCACCACACTGACGTTTTAGTAAAGATTGAGGTTTCCCACCTGCTTTTATACTGCAAAATTTGTTAATAATTCATGAAAAATGAAAGCTATCATTCATCACCTACATCTGTTTTGTGAGAAAGACACTCGAAATTTAAATAATAAATAAATGAAAAAAGGTTATATAAGCGTCCTATTCAACGAAAACAATGATGTTAATTTTTCTGTCTTTGATTTCATAAGCATGTTTTTCTTGTGGGCGTGATTAATTTTAGAGGTTTTTGTCCTCTCTGGATCAAATTGGTATCTTTAGTGCGTATATTTGCAGGGGTTTTTGTAAATAAATAAAAAAATATACCTAATATAAATGTCATACCTACTCCTGACTAAAGACATGTAAAACTTAAGAAGAACATTAAAATACTTTTGCTATATGAAAATGTCCATAAATACTTGAATTAATAATACTTATAAATTAGATAATTAGTATTGAGTTATGTGTTATTTCACTTTAATTTTGCTTCTGACCCACGTCTACCATACGCATATATTCACATTTTTTATGTGAATAATCGCCTTGATTCTCAGCTGTGTTTGCGTCGCGTTCTGAATCACTGCAGGAAATTAAAATTTCATTGTGTACATTAAAAATTTATGGCGTCTGCACAATTCCTAGATGCGAAATATTTTCTCTCTAACTATTTACAATTCTGATCACAGAAGAGTGAAACAAGTATTTGTGGCCCTTTTTGAATCGTTCCAATTATTTTAGCTTTTTTACACTTTCAAATGATTCAAATGAGTATTATTAATTAGAGATAAAATAATTGTGCAATGTCGCGTGCTCGGAGTACGAGATTGATAATTGTGTTGATCAAACCTCGTGCCCAGGGATAGTTTTAGTGCGCGGTTGGAAAGCAGTGTGGTAGTCTCATCTCAACATCTCAGGCTTTTAAAAGTTCTAACACAAAAGCAAACAAAACCTGTTTAAACAACGAATTATTGATTGAATACCGCGGCAGTGGAAATGATTTTGTTGAATTATTTTAAACTCAGTGTTTACACTAAGCCTCAAAAAAGTCAACAAAGTAAAACTGATTTTTAATTTATGTCTACTCTTGTGATGCTTAATTGATTAAGTTTTTTTTTGTAATACTATTATTGATTTCTTTTGTCCAAACCTTGATTTTATTTCTGACAAACCAAAAATAAAACACTCACCAATACACCCTTTCGATAATTATGTCACACATACTTTTTAGTCTTGGAGCCTCGCTCTCGTTAGTAATTTATGCAAGGTGATTGGCTCACGATTCATGAGAGCGAGGCTCTCAGGCCAAATGACGTAATTATCAAAACGGTGTATTACATTGTTCAATGTTTTACACACAGCACGAGCGGTCGTGTTAAGATATGCAAACACGAGCTGAAGGCAAGTTATATATCTTGTATAACACGAAATGTTTTATTATAGCGTATGAATGTACGATTCGTCTTGAAACATTTGTATTCTTTAATAATCCATATGTGGCGAGAAAGTGAGCTTAAAGTTTTTCCAAATCAGCATGATTTTATATCAGATATAGAAGTTTCTTCACCGTCATAATTTTCTTTGTGTTTTCTGATTTAATTTCTATAGGGCAAATCTCGTCTCGAGGCGTCGAAGAGCTGCCTAATAAATGTTGGTGTCTTAATTTAATCCGTGCGGCATCAAATTGCAATGCATCTCTTTGACAAACAAAGGGTTTTCTTCCGAAATGATATCTCACAATGTCATTATTATAGAATTCATAAATTTATTTGCACATTCAAATTTTGTTTGCTCTGCTTATTGCAATATGTTTGACTTGCAAATATGCGCACGGAATGAGATAATGTGCAATATTGTCCGGGTATATAGGACGAGGCCGGATCATTGCATGTGGCAGAACTAGAGTTAAGGGAAATTGAAGCACTATAAGAAGATTTTTGGTTCAATATCATGGAGGCACGATTCTATCTTGGTGTTTTGTCACTCGTAGCACTCTATGGTGTAGCGAATGGTAAGTTAAATGGTTACTTTTTAAAATTACTTTCAGCCGGATGTTCTCGCCCAGTTGCCCATGCAGGTTTAGTTCACTCAATAATGGTACACATGTTCTTGAATGAAGGTTACTATGGTGTGAGCTAATAGCTTAAGAGCATGTACTTATATTCAAGAACATGTACTTTTTCTGTGTTATCACTCATGAAGATATATACATGTTCGCAGAAGATGTACTGCATGCCGGTTCTTCTGCCTTAATCATCTGATGTTGTACAGAACTCACTGTTAAGTGTGGTTAGATCATATAAAGTCAATACAGAGGTAGTGCATTAGTGTTCTTGAATGTAAGATGCCTTAATCATTAGTCTGATATACCGATCAGCGGTCTGATATTGTACAGAACTCAATGCTGATCATTAAATATGGTTAGATCATACCGACTATAGTACATGTTCACAAATGATGAAATGATGGACAGTTGTAAATGCCAGACGTGTGTTCCTAGGTTATCAATGCAATGAACGTCCACGGAAACTTGGCTGCTTTCAGGACTCGCAAAAGAACAGATTGATGACGTATGCACACAGTGTGAAAATGAAAAGTTCAGATTGGTTGGGGGACAAATGGAATGAACATTTGGACAAACTTCTCTGCAAGTAAGTTTGGAAAGGAATTCAACTTCTCACTCTGATAACTGCAAGTTGACTACCATCTAGTGCATGATAAATTATTGATAATTCTTACAGTCAATCCCTGAGACATAACCCAGCTCTGTCTATATTAAGGTGTTCTGAAGAAGCTAAAAAGAGAGGTAACTTGTATTTTGGTGTACAACATTACTACGAGTGTTGGGTTGGCAATCTCAATAATATTGACGTTGAAACTCGACGCCTACATGACAAATCAAAATGTTGGTCGAAAAATCCTGAACCTTTTACATGCAACGTGAACGACCAAGTTTGTGTGGGAGCGGCATTGACTATGGTTATTTATGAAGTCACGTGTACGTATTCCAGTGTCATGTTCATTTTTGTGTAAAATATCTTTTATATTGCTTTTTCTGTGTTGTTAATGTTATGTATTCAGGTGAATATGATGTTTGTAATGTTACTCTGAGTGTATATCCACACCGAACAAGCTTGAAAAATATGCCTGGCCACGGTGGGAATCGAACCTACTTACCTACGACCTTTGGAATACTAGCCCAATGCTCTGCCAACTGAGCTACGCAGTCAGGTCGGTTCGAGTATTACTATTATTACTCGTATTACTAGATTGCATTGATATCGAAGGGACTAGACTCAATTCCGAAATATCACATACTCGAACCGACCAGACCGCGTAGCTCAGTTGGCAGAGCATTGGGCTAGCATTCTAAAGGTCGTAGGTTCGATTCCCACCGTGGCCAGGCATGTTTTTCAAGCTTGTCCGGTGTGGATATACACTCAGAGTAACATCACAAACATCTTTTATATCGTTTCTTCTTTTTTCATTAGATTCTTCATATGTTATTCCAGACACTAAAGGTAATTAGTAATTCCTGTTTATATTTTACTCTATTTTGTTTTACTCTCTATTTCCTCAATTAACAAAGATGACTTTCAAATTTGACTTCCACTACCGCTACCTCTCACTGCCTTAGCACGCATCTGATTGGTTAATCGGATATATCAAACGCATCTGATTGGTTAATACTCCCTTATCTTTTATCTTAAACAGAGCCGACGATTAAGGTGATGACCGTACCAAAGAAAGGCAATAGACCTCCTCCGTTTATTCCAGGTACAATACGATTACACGGCAAATGTTTACATTGATAGGAACACGGAAATTGAATTGTATATAGTCCATTTTATCTTTTGAATTTTGGTCACCAAATGCAAGCCTACTACCAACCTCGTTCCCAGGGCCTACTACATATAAACAGCATGAGCGGCCATGTTGTATTAGATATACAAGCGAGAAGATTGTAAGAAATTATTCAATTAAAATTGATTATAAATGAGAAAATCGAGGCAAACGTTTATGCAAATCAAGAGAATTTGGGACATGTGGATATAATTTCACTAATTTCCCAGAACTTTTTTATATGAAATCCCAGTCCCTCTGTGAAATTGAAAGAAAATCCCAGAGCAGGTGGTTCATCTGTGTGATTACTTTTAAACACAATTCTGCTTTCAATTGCCCTCTTTAGAACTAGTTTTGCCGATGAAAAGGTACATGAGTGACTTACGATAGCAGAAAAATGATCTCATTGAGCTATTAGTCGGTTAAATTCAACATTCCTGGACGTTTTTATACAAATTCTCTATCAAAAATTTCTCTGCAGCTGTTCTTAAAGTTATTTCACTCTGAACTGTCCAACTACAACTGTCTTTATAATGGGATTTGGGTTTTCCCATTTTTGTGTCTTTCATTCCCAGTTCCCAAATCTCATTTTCCTGGTCCAAAAATACGCAAATCCCAGTTCCCACTTACCCCTTCAGGTCCTTCTATATAAAATGAGTTTTACAAGTGTTGATGATAGTGCTTATTGTGTTTTGTTTTTCTTTCAGTACCTCCACATTTGGGTGGTCGCTAGACAGTAGAGTTCAAAACTAGACGAAAAACCTTGGATATAAACCAAACTATCTTCAATATGTTTAAGGCCGCAAAACTTTATGATAGATTATAGTATATACAGAGATTTGTAGTACAAAGAAAACATGCAATAAATATTATAGAGTAGATATTGTATGCAAGCAGTGATTTTAAAACAATACTGTAATATAAAGTCGAAAAAGTATGGGAAAGGTTTTTCCTAGACTTCCTATAATAGTCTCATTAATTAACTTTTGATGAATCACCAATGCATTGCACTCAGACTCAGCAGGACTCTTCCTGGCAAGAACACTGCATAGCCACTCCTTGGAACTTATGTAGCGACTCTATGTAGAGGTTTTTCTCCCGGCCCTTTCTCTTGCACATCCATCTTATTTTCCGAAATGCATATTATCCTGATTCCAATTAACCAACAAAAAGCATGTTTAGAGAAGAAAGATGATTGATTTGACAAACAGATTTTTGAATCAGTCATTTTAATTAAAATTTTTTTGTGATGGGACTTTCCCTCGTATTGTTTTGCGTCAGACATTACGCATTCCTTGTCGCCGCCATCTTTGTTTTGTGATATTGCTTCACTTCCGGAGAACGCGTGCGATTGGTCAATTGGTCGTCATTCTTGATTTTGATTGGTTGGTTTAGTAGGAAGATCAGCTACCACGACAATGGAATTGTAAACATTGATTGTGAACAGTGTAAAATGGACAAATTTGAAAGCGAAACTGCGTATTAAATATCCTTTACAAGAACGCTATTTCTTGGAAGCAGCCAGACGCGGTTTTTTAAATGCAAATTATAAATGAATGCTCCAAAAACAACAAAACGGTTGCGTACTGCGTAATGTATTAAAGAAGAACTTGGTCCAAGCCTTGAATATATATTTAGGACGGTAGTTTGTTCCTGTTTCTTTGTTCATAAAGCCATATTGAAAATACGTACAAGACATTTACTGTTCCTGGGATTAAGGTAAGTACAAATAGGATGTATAGATGCTATAATACAGTGCAATTTTAACACAAATATTTTTATATATAAAAAAAACAAATGTCCTGTTGATTTTATGATAGACAGTCAATAATTTTGATATTTTCGTCTTTTTCGATTGCCTATGATTTAAATTTGATGTCTTGACAGTGCTTGGGTGTTCAGTGTTCTCAATATTAATAGAAAAGGTTTATACTTACAAATAGTAAAATAAAGTAATGGATAGATAGCATGCCAATGATGCCATCATGGGTTAAAAGGAAACCTCACGTGAATCGTATAGCTTTCATATCGCTGTCAATTTTTTGTTTATATAGAAATCAGAAATATAGATAGGCCAAATTTCAGCTGATATGAAGACAGTTTCTCTGCAGGAGTATATTATATGCAATGTCAATGAATTATGCATGTTTGCAACAAATTATCGGTTAGCACTATTTTCCATCTAGACAGCATACCGCCCTATCGATTTTCTAAAGTCGTTTCTTTTGGATTTTTTTATTAATTCGGTTAGAGTTAGTGTTGCAGTTAGGGCTAGGGGTTAGAGTAGTAGGGGTATGGTTTGGGTTAGTTAGTATAGCCATTCGACACAATTTCCATCTTCCGAAAATGACGTCAGGTCAGTTTGTTGGATGGAAAATAGTGCTAACCCAAATTATCATGGGAGTTCACATAGCATTTTTTGAAAGGTAGACATTCTAAAGCATCAATGAATTAAGTCCTAAGGCAGTACCCTCCCCCCCCCCCTTAGCTGTATGACCACCCAGATTAGTCAACATTTACATCTGATCCTTCCCCTCCCTCCCCCCATCCTCCTCCCCCCTCCTCATTCAGTTTCACTGGTCATGACTTCGGCATCTGTGTATTGAGGTTAGAGTAGTAGGGGTATGGTTTGGGTTAGTTACATATAGCCATTCAACACAATTTCCATCTTCCGAAAATGACGTCAGGTCAGTTTGTTGGATGGAAAATAGTGCTAACCAGGGATGGATCCAGCATGGTCTTTTAGGGGGGGTGCTCTGCCAGGAAAGCTTCAACCTTCCCCCCCCCATCGACAACTTTTTAGGGAAAAAAAATTTTCCGGACGAGTACGTTGCAATTGCTTTCCAGTGACTTTACACATCCATCAACTTGCTTAACCACTGCAAAGTCTAGCTACAGTATTTGAATTGTAATTGTTGTTCACAGTTCGCTTATCATCATGTTATTACTCAAATTACTGAATCTCATTTTGTCTCTGATAATTTTTTGCTTTATCATGAAAAATAGCACCCCCCCTGCACCCCTCCTGGCCAGGGCTAGGGGGGGGTGTGCACCCCCCCGCACCCCCCCCAGTAAATCCATCCCTGGTGCTAACCCAAATTATCATGGGAGTTCACATAGCATTTTTTGAAAGGTAGACATTCTAAAGCATCAATGAATTAAGTCCTAAGGCAGTACCCCTTAGCTGTATGACCACCCAGATTAGTCTACATTTACATTTGATCCTTCCCCCTTCCTCCTCCTCCTCCCCCCTCCTCATTCAGTTTCACTGGTCATGACTTGGGCATCTGTGTACTGAGAAAATGCATGGTTATGCTAGGTTAGTGTAAATGTGTAAAACGTCAAAGCAAATTTCCCAACAGCTTGCTTATAAGTTAGAAAAATTTTTCAAGAAAATCATATCTTGCTGAATAAAAGTTTTATTTGCCAAGGCTATAACACAAACCAGTGTGCAGAAATCCGCAAACCAAAATGGGGTTAAATTTAACCCAGGGTTAATGCTAGCTATTATCCAGCTTTGAACAACCAGCCTTAGTATTTCTCTGTTTTCTAAATTCTGTAGGTAGTTGCTGCAATATATTAGCCAAACCTGGTAATAACAGAAGACATTATGAACCACTTTGAGGTATTTATTACTAACAGTATTTCTGAAGACACCATGATGGACTGTGACTGTATGACTACAGCATATATAAGTCTGTGTGGTCATACAGCCATAAAAGATGTTTTCATAATATGCCATTTTCTTTACAAATTTTGTATATTTGTACTTGACAATACCTCGACTTTTCTAGCTTTTTGAGAAAGTAACTGGACGAGTTTCATTGAAAACAGGAAAAATTCTTGAAGCAGAACTCAAGAAAGCTTGCCAAAAAACTGGGGCCCAATACCATGAAGCCGCTGACGAGGTTTTGATCTCGGGGACCTGGGAACAAGTGTCGGAAACCAGACGAATTATCCGCAATGTAATTGAGGAAGACAGCACTAGACGCGGAAGCACTAGTTCATCCGATAATAGTGAAAGCATAAGTTCTAAGCCTGGTAGAGCTACCTATGATATTACACCACCAATAGCAAAGTATATGAAGAGCTTCCATGACAGTGACTTGAAGAATTTGGAGCAAAAATACCAAGTTAAGATTAGTTGGTCTAAAGACCACACAAAAGTTCACATTAAAACTCATTCAAGCACAAACTACAATAGTGATTTATTTAATACTGCTTGTGATCAGTTTGCAGCAATGTATCGCCACTTCCATAATAATATTACAAGCCTTTCCATTAATGTTAACCAAGATGGAGCAGGTTATAATAAGGAGCTTTTGAAAATGGCATTAAATGCCACACCTCGGCATGTTTCTGACTTAATCTTGGAGATATCTGCAGATGGTAGTACATACATCTTATGGGGCACAGGTCAATCACTCAGTCAGGCTAAGCTGTGGATTCGTGAGCAGATTGGTGTAGAAAGGCCAAGATGTATATCACCTAAAGGTCCGTCCAAAGACGCATTGACACATGAAACTACAAACAAACTAAAGGTTGTAGTTTACCAAGGTGATTTAACCAAAGAAAATGCAGATATTATAGTGAATGCATGTAATGAACACCTTGACCATGCGGGTGGGGTGAGCTTTGCAATATCTAAGGCAGGAGGGCTTTCTGTTCAAAGAGATTCAGACGACTACGTGCGTAAACATGGGGCTTTGGGAACAGGTGATGTTGCTGTAACCAAAGCAGGGTTTCTCCATTGCAAGTACATTGTTCATGCAGTTGGTCCACGGTGGAAGAGAGATGGTAGAGATGGTTGTTTGAAGTTGTTTCGGGCTGTTTTTATGAATGTGTACAAAGCTGCAATAAAGCATGGAGCAAAGTCTATGGCTATGCCTGCAATCAGTTCTGGGATCTATGGAGTCCCCAAGGAGGTCTGTGCACAAGCTACGTTCTCCTTTGTTGATGAAGTTGATCAGAAATTAGCGTCAGACCCCAGTGCAAGGCCATTTGAAATTCGCTTAGTGAATATAGACGGTGAAATAGCAAAAACATTCACCCAGGAGCTCAACAAGTGGATGCTCAAAGGACGAAAGTTACAAAGAAGACACAGTTTTAGTTCACCTAAGAAAGAAAAGGAAAAGCCAGTTGAAACGAAGACTGTAGATGACATGCATATAACGCCTAGATTGAAAGCTTCCCTGGTTGCTGCCCGTAAACCTCTACAAAATTCTGGGAAAGATGGTCGGAGTTTGGACGCCACCTCGATGAAATCAAGGATCAAACATGGATCCGGTTGGATTGGTGTGGATAGCACCTCTACAACACCCACCATCAACCATGGATCAACCCCAGCCATCTCTACAACACCCACCATCAACCATGGATCAACCCCAGCCATCTCTACAACATCCACCATCAACCATGGATCAGCCCCAGCCATCTCTACAACATCCAGTAGCAAAGTGAAGATAATAACGACCGGTGCTTTCGCATCCTCAAATCCTAATGATCCCACATCATCAACTTCCTCTGCCACTAACCAATCAAAATTCAATTCCTTTGGCTCCACCACGCACACATCCACCACAGGCAACCCCAGTCATTATGGAGGAGTTGTGTCCACAAGCGAATCTTCATCCCTAAGTAAACATGATAAGTCTGGTTCAACAACTACCGTTCGATATGACCAAAATGGCATTGGCTCACACTCTTCACATTCAGGTGGGTACTTGTAGGTTATTGTTTTATGAAATTTGTATACAATAAAATCTTCTACCATCCTGGCCTAGAAAATATATTTCTCTTACTGGCAGCAAAATTACATGTGTAAGTCAAGTATAAGGTTCATGCATATATGTAGATTTCGGAAAACGTATGATCGCGCACATGTGATAAGCTTCAATCCCAGTTCAAGATAATTTCAATTTGCAAAATGCTTTTCGAATTTTTAATTTGGCATTCTAGTATACAAGATAACAAAAATTTTTATGCGAAGATCTAAGAAAATGTCCTGCGCAGTTTTTTAAAATTTCCTGGCAGCTGTGATTCTGGCACTGTCGGACATTTTCCAGGACTGCTACCATCAGAGAAACTTCTTCTGATCTACTTTAGCCCAATTTACCCCTTATTCCCCCATATGATCATCTGTCGTAGGGTAAACACATGACGAACTGGCGAGAATAGCATGATCAATACTGGCTAGAATCCTGAAAAACCTTCCATCTTGGTTTTGTTATAAAAATCCAGTCAGTTTCTCGAATTGCTCATTTCTACGATACGACTAGTCGGATACGATTGTCATTCTGGCGTATGAAAACGACTCTGGCGTAATTTGAGATGTGACATCTTTACATGCATTTATTCAAGTACATATGCCAGGATAAGAATCGTATACGACTATGGTCGTATCGTGTAAGATGGGCCTGAATAGTATTTCAAATTCCACAGTAGGACCGTATTACTGGCATGTAGTAAAACACTGACTACCGGAACACCACCGGAACACCGGAACACCACCTAACCCTAACCCTAACCCCTAACCGCAAACAAAATGGTGGTGTTCCGGTGGTGTTCCGGTGTTCCGGTAGTCCGTGTTTTACTACATGCCCCGTATTACTGACAGTATGATAAGCCAAGGAAAAATTGAAACCTCTGTATTAACTGTTTATTTCCAATATTCAACATTTTAGGTGACAACTGCACCATATGCTACTGCCCTTGCACAGATCCAGTGTCCTTGCCAAAATGTGGTCATACATTCTGTAAGTCTTGTATCGAGAGAGCTTTCACTTATCAAAAGAAATGCCCAATATGTCAACAAGTGTATGGTGCTTGTGAGGGTGACCAACCAGATGGTACTATGAATATCCAATTTTCCCACAAATGTGTGCCTGGTTACGAAGGGTATGGTTGTTACGTCATAACCTACGTCATCCCGAACGGTCGTCAAGGCATCAGACACCCTAAGCCGGGCCACAAATATGCGGGCACGAAACGTCAGGCGTTTTTACCCGCGACTAAAGAGGGTGAAGTTGTATTAAAAATGCTGCAAAAAGCGTTTGATATGAAATTAATTTTCACAGTTGGAAAGTCGAACACAACTGGACAAGAGGATTGTGTGACATGGAATGATATTCATCATAAAACTAACCCTAGTGGTGGACCGCAGAAGTGAGTCACGCTTCTCTTTTTAGTCTTCAATCTCTGAAATGGTATATATATAAATGAGTTCAAAATGAGAGTCAGTTTTACTTAGCTTTAACGTGCAGCAAATGGTGGCCAACCAGCAGTTATCACAATGAGAAAATGATGTCTTGTGAATAGAATTGTGAATAAAGCTTAATCAGTAGAATTGAGATTTCTTGCTTCTATATAAAGTAGTAAGACTAGTAACAGTTCTGAAGTTGAGCACCATCTGCTATCTTGTAACACTGACCTATCATTTTTATCCCTTGGCGTTATTTGATTTGCAAACAATCAACAGCTATTTTGTTTTTTCTTCAGCTTTGGTTATCCAGATCCAGACTATCTGAGAAGAGTGAAAGACGAGTTGAAAGCCAAGGGAATTGTTCCCGAGTAGGAGAACAGACGATGCCGGTTGTCTATAAAACTGGAGTGATCTTGCACTGGATATATATAGCTCTTAAATAGGCCAGATGATCTTGATACGCGGAAAAGTACTGGCACTAGTTGTCAAATAGAAATCCATTTCATGATTAAAACAACTGAATATCTCCATTAATATACTTTATTTCGATTACATATTTTTGTCAGAGCTAGAGTTCTCATAACCAAACATAATTACAAAATTTCAAATAGTTTCATAAAGAATAACGAAAGATATAATTGACTGAATACATCAAAATGGATTTCTATTCGGACAACCCTTTCTGAGCGCTGATTGGCTAAAATACGAACACGAGATCACCTGGTATGCATGTAAAGCTGATTTACACTGCACACTGAACTTTTGCCTAAAACTGTCGCAACCTGCTTACAACTTGAGTTATACTGTGTAAATCAAGCCTACAACTCAACTACGACAACGTGGATGAGTTATATGCTTGATTTCCACAGTACAACTCAAGTTGTAAGCAGGTTGCATGTGACAGTTTTAGGCAAAAGTTGTGTAGTGTAAATTGGTCTTAATGATCCTGAGTTAAAATTTACCATCGGTATTATTTGATGAAAGTGCAATGAATCGAATATATTATTTCTTCCATAATATTGCCGGTCCACACCACTGTTCATCTTGCACAACATTCGCGTTCCAGTTATGTTCCACAACCAGTTCGATTGTTCGAACGCAATTGGAACGCGTTGCAGCCGCGAGTTTCTATAAACATTTGTAAGATTTAAAGTGGGGACATTTAAGCCTGGTTTTTACTATCAAAGTTTCTGTGATCACAGTAGGAATTTTTCATCGGTACATTCTAAGTCTTGAAAGATTTGTATGAAATATTCGAGGGAACTGACTCATTGTCTAACACTGAGACAGTTCTCTCAAACATTTCTTACAAGTCCTTTAAAACTTAGAATTTACCTGTGCAAAATTCCTACTGTGATCACAGAAACTTTCATAGTGTAAACCAGGCTTAAGATTTAAAGTAGTAACATTTGTCATTTAGACACCTAATTTAAATAACTTTTTAATCGCACAGTATATATATGTAAAGTATGTGGGATATGAAATGGGATATGTATGTGTTTGTTTCTGAAATGATAGAATTATTTGCATTGTGTGTACTCTCTCACTGACACGTATATATGTCTCGCGTTACAGTAAAATACGAGTATCACCATGAGACACAAGGCTGATTAATGTTTGATATTGCTAAAAAAGAGTTAATAATAAAGTCAAAATGTCACAGTGTTTACCTCATGAAATTTTATCCGTCGTTCCAATATCACGATTACTTGGAATTTCTTAGTGGTCTATTTCCTGTTTCTTACTTTCGTTTTCTGAAGACGAAGTTGGTTCATGTTTATAAAGCAACGATAACTGCTACCACGAAACTCATATTGCTACTTTCTGCCCCGTCATAATGCAAGGTTAGTAATGCCACACATTTTTTAGCCAAGGGTAATGCCAAAAACTTGGAATTGCAAAATTATATTTATTTTGGTAAGGAATGCATGTGCTTTAACACACTACTTAATTAAATGACTCACTTAACTTTGCTTTTGTCAATGACAATGTGACAACTTCTACCAACAGTCTTACCTCAGTTGGCAGACTATGTAACTCAATGAATTCAATGACAATGGGCACAGTGGTATAGTCACCGAAATTGTACAGGAGACTTGTCGATTCCTATTAATCGTTGTATAGTCTATATATTTTTTATATGTTAATACATATTTTATTTCGTTAACACAGTGCCTTGATATACCCTAATTCAAGAACCGTCTGAAAATATTTTCTATGATATTTTCATTTAAACATTTTAGGTAAAGAGTGTTTGGAGTGTCCAATATGCCGGTACCCATTCACAGATGCAACGTCTTTGCCAAAATGTGGTCATAGGTTTTGCAAGTCATGTATCGACAAAGCATTCACATATCAAAAGAAATGCCCAATATGTCAACAGGTGTATGGGATCACTAAGGGGAGCCAACCTAGCGGTACAATGACTGTTCAGCGGTCACCACAAAATTTGCCAGGTTACGAAGGACATGGTTGTCACATCATAACCTACGCCATACCAAGTGGTCGTCAAGACAACCGGCATCCCAGACCTGGTCAGGCATTTTCAGGCACCACACGTCAGGCGTATTTACCTGCAAATAGAGAGGGTGATGTTGTACTACGCATGCTGAGGAAGGCGTTTGATAATAACTTGACATTTACCGTAGGAAGGTCCTACACAACCGGGCAGGATAATGTTGTCACGTGGAATGACATTCATCATAAAACTAGCATTACTGGAGGACCACAGGGGTGAGTGTCAAGTAGGAGGGTGAAAGAATAAAGTAGGGGGGGAGGGAGAACGGGTGGATGGATATGGAAAGGCATGGTTGCGTAAATTACCAGTTTGATATGGATGTATAAGCACCCTTACTTTCTTGATATGGATTTTTTAATTCTGCATGTTTGAAAAGATTCAACTCAAAGCTGACTGAACCACTGGTTGTATTTTTTAACTGTGTATACTTTTAGACCAATGACAATTTACCGACAAATGAATTGCTTATACTGATCGTATTTCTATTTGTAGTTTTGGTTATCCAGATTCAGACTACTTGAACAGAGTGAAAGATGAGTTGAAAGCCAAGGGAATTTTTCCTGAGTAAAGAAAATGAATGCTGTCCAACCATAGTTGTCTATATCATACAATAAATCAAAACACACTAATGTCCCATTCCAGGCAATTCCAGGCGTGACTCTCGAAATCATAGAACGATGCAGAAGGAAAAGCCGCGGATTCTAAGAATACTATTTCAGTATTCTTAGAATCCAGTTTCTTGGAAAAATGAAACACTATATGCGAACATTTTTGGCTTAGCTTGCAACTTTTTTAAACCTTAGAAATGTAACCAGAAAATCATTTTTTCTTGCGTTGTATTGTAACCGGTCAACTACAATAGTCGATAGCGGCGCATGTCGTTGTATTATGTATGTAAACTATAGAAATATTCGTTTGTCTGTTATAAAGTGAAAAGTGTTTACTATGCAAAACATATCTATTTCATTCCGCATTCCATCCACACGGCATTGGACGTCCTAGCTGTTCAAATGAATTTCATTGTCGGCACTCCTTGCTTCGAGTAACAAAAAAATGGCGTTGTTTCCAGTGAAGCTTTCTGTAATAAGCAGGGTTTTCTTTTTTGTATTTACTGCTGCACAAGCCGTTCTGTTATCGCAGTTTCTTGTGGACCATGAAAAGAACTACGGTTTCTATGGCCTGGCTGGGTTGTTTGGCATACCACTTGGATATTGGTTTCATACTTTGCATAAGAAGAATCTCGAGCGTCGCTTAAGTGTCGTCTGGTTACTGTATTCGTGTGCGCTGGTGATTATGGTTTGCGGTTATTTTCGGATGGATGTTAATAGAGGACAATAAACTACGAGAACAAGAAATAGCCACATGTTTGTACAAGTTCAATACGACCCTCAATTACACTAATCAGCCTCATTCTTTCTTCGACTCGAAGTTCCTGAAGATAACGCTATGTTTCACCCCAGGACTAATGTTGCTATTATTAACCTCGGTCACGGATGAAAATGGGACATTGAAACAACTCTATCTCACAACAGTTATGGATCTTTTTGATGGCATTGAAATGGTAGAAGTCTTACATGAAGATATATGTAACAAGATACCCATGGAATGGGAGATTGCTGTTTTAATCGCCGCATTACTGTTCTTCATCCTGTCTCCGCTTGAAGTATACGAAATAAAATTTGACAGAAATGGTGACTCGACGCAGCGCGAGAAAACAGCATGGGTTAATATTGCTTTTCAAATCTTTTTAAACTTGGCTTTCCTGATTATTCGCCTAGTGTTGTGGTTCTACTACGATTTTGATTCCGCTGTTTTTCTCGCCAAAAACATGATTGGCCTCGTTATTGCACTGGTTGGTGTCCTGGAGGAATGCAAAGTCATTCGAGTCTGATCAGCATCGTAGAACACTAATACAATTAATACAATACATGTATACAGAACCTCGAACTTCTAATTTGCTTGCATTATGTGTCAAAAAAGCTAAACTTTGATATATTACTGTACTGTCTGCTGGTCTGTGTGTAATGCAACTGGCTAAATCGTCCACAAAATATTTGAGACAAAGCCCCCCCCCCCCCCCCCCCCCCC
>CACRXK020005654.1:16737-27406 GCA_902702795.2 Paramuricea clavata
CCCCCTCATTTCATTGTCACTTTGCTTGAATGAGACAGTTGCGGCTCTAGGGTCACGTTATATCACCTTTAGAAAGATAATATCATTTCAATATTGAAATAGCGGGAAGAGGATTCCAAAAGTCTCAATAATTGCATTTTGTGGATGATTGCTGAAAAATAGGCGGCAAACGTCGACGATTTGAGCGAAGGCCCTTTGTCTGGAACTGAGCAGCTGTTTTAAAAATGTAAAATAAAACTTGTTTGTTTTTATTACTTTTTAATAAACAGTCATTTTGTAATATTTATTCACAATGATCATGCCATATTTCATTTTTCAAATCAGTATTTATTTTAGATGTACACTTTCTATAATATGATGTCCATTCATTATATCTTTACTTTAGTTTTATTACTCGACGGTACATGCGCGCGCATTGCTCTGCAACTACTCCAGATTCTTAGAATCCATTTTCTTGGAAAAATGAAACACTATATGCGCAAACTGTTGGCTTAACTTGCACTTTTATCCCAACAAAAATGTAAGCAAAAAATGTTAAAAACTTGCAGTCTTTGGAGTTTTCTGGAATAATATTAGTATTGCAATGCCTAATGTTGAAAAATTGACATAGCCATAGGCCCGTTTTGTGTGTTATACATCCTAGAGATGGATTGGTTTGCGCGATTAACTGAATTTATTGTGCATAACATTCCTATTTCCATAGCAATGTCTTGTATACATATCGTCTTCATTAAATGGGACGTCCCCTTAACTGACGTCCCTTTAAAATGACTTTCATTTTCATTTTGTAAAAGGTACGGTAAACGTGTATCGTACGCACACAGTATTTCTTTAATAACGCGACTCTACGAATCACAGAATGGGGCTTTATATAGTAAGCAGAGGTTTCTTCGTTCTGTTCCTCATTGCCCAACATGTCCTGTTGTCGAAGTTTGTAGCTGATCATGAAGATGAACTTGGTTTCTATGGCTTAGTAGTGATGCTTCTCATACCAGTAGGCTTCTGGATTGAAATTTTGCGTCGTGACACACTGAAACAACGTTTGAGTGCTGTATGGTTAGTATATTCCTGTGTGCTTGTGATAATGATTGGTGTGATATTTGGACGGGCAGTGATCGAAGACAATAAGCTACGAGAACAAGAAATAGCCACATGTTTATGCACACCTAATGTTAACAACACAACAACCGACCATTCTTTCTTCGACTCAAAATTCCTGAAGATAACACTATGTTTCACCCCAGGACTAATGTTGCTATTATTAACCTCCGTCACGGATAAAACTGAGACATTGAAACAACTCTATCTCATGATAGTTATGGATCTTTTTGATGGCATTGAAATGATAGAAGTCCTGCATGAAGACATTTGTGACAAAATACCCATGGGATGGGAGATTGCAGTTCTAGTCGCCGCATTATTGTTCTTTCTGCTTTCTTTTCTCGAAGTGCACCAAGTAAAATTTGACGAAGATGACGATGATGCCGAGCCGAAGCTACGTAAGAAAACAGCAGCGTGTACTCTTGTTTTTCAAATTATTTTAAATGTGGCTTTCCTGGTTATTCGCCTAGTGTTGTGGTTCCACTACGATTTTGATTCTGCTATTTTTCTGGCTAAAAATGTGATTAGTCTCGTTATGGGGCTTGTTGATGTCTGTCAGTGAAGCATGCATAGACAAAATCAAAGCCTGGCGACGGAAATAGTACGAAAAAGTAAGCCAAGCCTCAGAAAATTTATGAGATATGCACCTGGCACTAGTCATTTTTAATTTATCTCAATAGACGTAGACCAGTGTGACAGAGAAGTGGACATGTACTGAACTCGAAACTCTATAAGATATTTTTTACGACTATGTATATCCATGATAGTATATTAGCGAACTCATTTTTGCACACATTGATTACAGTGAATAGTGCGTATAGACCAATCAAACTTTTAATCTGATACTTGAACTTCCTTAAAGTACAGGTCTTCCATAATACAATGTACATGCATTTCTTTCTACTGCTGTAAACGTTTTTGAAATCTACACTTCAGACTTCTTTATTTGTCAAATATTTGATAATGTATATCTTTACACGTTCATTTTATCGTGAAGTTAATTGATACTTCTTAGATTTTTACCAATTTTTGAATAATTCCCATCCAACTGCAGTCATATCAATGTTTTGTTTGTGTCCTACTGTGACCATCAACCAGCCGTAATTCCTGCGTTCTATTGTGGCCAATACAGACATCCCGTGTTCTTTCTTATGCGCTGTTATGAGACCTTCATCAGCCCTGAGTTAGGGAAAGTGCCAGAGCTCTTTGAAGCATCTCTTCTTCTGTTTCTTCTGTGAAATGAAAAAATAGTTATAAATTGAGACGAACATACCACACCTGGTCAGAATACCTCACCATATTGGGTGAAGGTTTGAGGTATCCTCAGTGTTCTGAATGTAAATTGCCAAATAGAATCAATGATAGTGACTTACTGTGTCTTCAAGTTGTGAATTCACACTGCTGTATGGTTAAATTGTCTAAACATGAGATGAGTATATTTTTTACCTTGAGAAGGAGAAGTGATCGTTTGACTTGTTTGAGATGATGATGTTCCTGAATCATTGTTAAATCTATAACAAAGTATCATAAGAACTCTCTTCAGCTGCAAGTATTCATTGTCCTACCAAAGAATAGAGAGGTTTAGATTTGACTCACTATACCTCTCACTGGCTTAGTACGTATCTGATTGATTAATTGGATAGTTCAAATGCATCTGATTGATTAATTGGATAGTTCAAATGCATCTGATTGGTTAATTGGATAGTTCAAATGCATCTGATTGATTAATGATGCCTTAATGGTGGTGGAAGTCAAATCCGAACTTCTCTAATATAACGCAAGAAACCAACCTTGCTGAGTAAAACTGTTCCCTTTTTCTCCTCACTTCGTCTACATCGACTAAAAATGAAGACGAATTTTAGCCACAAACACAATACACCCTTCCAGAAAGTACTTAGCCGTGGCTATGGAGCCTCGTTTTCATGTTTGAGATCTCAGCGTTGGAGCCCTTTGTTTTGTTACTGATGAACTAATTATATATGAGTTTTTTAGATTATCTATCGCAACTCTATGAACTCAACGGCGAAAACAAGGCTGTATGGCCAAGACTGAACCGAAGGGTGTGTTGAAATAGAATGTTTTAAGCAGAAATCGAGGGAAATCATTGTGAACCTCGACTTCATGTCTCGTGTGCACTGCCACTGAAGCAAATATTGTGAAGCATTTTATACCTTGTTTTGGTTCAAGAGTTTTTGTGTCGTTATTTTTTGCTACATTTTTCGACTTTCCTCTTGTTGACGTTGACTTGACTTTGGTGGGGTCAACAGGAAGTAAAGTTAAAATTTTATCTGATTCACAATCTGGAAACACACCTCGAACAACGAAGATTGAATAACCTGTAGGGGGTAGGAAGTACACAGACAAATTATTAGATGAACTATCTCTTCTTTGCCTGAGTCCGTCCCGTCCAATATAAATGGAGCTAAAATAGAATGAATACCTTCATTCTGCAGTTGTGTTAAAAAGAGAGAAAGATATGTTTCTGATATTAGTTCAGGACCAGATGCAGTCGAATTTAGATTGAACCACTACACAACAGATGGAAAATGTATCAATTAGAGAACAAATTAACGAAGTTGCAATTAGAAGACATCGTAGATACCTGTCGTCCCAACTTTCGAATGGTAAACCAATGTTGTTGTAAATTACAAATGAACGCTTTTTCACCGCTAATAAAAATGTAGAATATATGAATGTGAAGTAAACGTTGCTGTTCAGTGATACGGCAGACTTGGAGCTTTTTGCGGTGACCAAGTAGTCTGCGCTGCACTGTATAGTCTCGCTTGTCCGCCGCAGTTTACGATTAATATAAGCCCGTTTACACTTGCAATTTCTGCTGCGATTTCTACCACATACTCGGGTCCTGAGATATAGTCGCGTTTAGATAGATGTGTGTAATTTACAGTACAATAGTCGTAATACTCGAGCCGTTTGAACTTTGCATGTGTCTATATGTGTTCAGTAGTTAAGCCCCATTTACATTACGCTCAATTTTTGGTACCGGACCACTTTTTTGGTTCTTGGACTATCTGAATAGGTAGTCCAAGAACCAAAAAAGTGGTACGGGTACCAATTTTATCCGTGCCGTACCAAAAATTGAGGGTAGTGTAAGCCGGGCTTTAGTGGTATAAATGCGTATATTTTGCGGTAGATGTGTTTGTACTTTCTGTTACTTCTGTTGCAGATGCATGCAGTTGGTGTTGTAGGGGTGTTGTTTGTAGTGTACCTGGTATTGTATTGTACACCATGTGCGCATGTCTGTTCAGTTGCGCTGTAAATGCGTGCACTCGTGGGAAAAAAAGCGTGTCCTTGCGTTACGTGCGTACAATTAGCGCTATTTCGTGTTACTATTATTTAATATTAAAGTTGACAATGAATGCGAGGCAATTCCTGTACAAATTCGGCTCAAAATCTTGATAACCTTATCAACAGCAATTGATGACATTGTGTTACAGTTATTACAAAGATTATTGAAAAGATTATTGCATTACACTTGTAGTTTTAACATATCTTACGCTGGGTTTTGTCTTGCGCTTTCGACGTTTGGACTTGAATAGGGAATAGCAGTGAGATTCCAGACTTCCAATGCTCTACAGATTACCTATGTCAGTAAACACTAAATTTATAAAAATATTATATTTCCAGAGAATAAATACTTTGGAAACTCACTCTTAGCCTGCAAAGCAGGCACTCGCGGGCTTGGTTCTGCTTTGCAGGCTAATTTTAGAAGATGTGAACAATTGTAATTTTTATTATTCCATGACAATGATTTTCAGATTTAAAGATATACCACCACTAACAGTACCTGGATTGAGAAGAAGCCACTATCATCCATATTTGACGATGGTTGCTGCAAAATGTATAATTCAATGAATTTCGTTCATTTTGTGAAATGTGGTGCCTTACAGGGCGGGGGTGAATAGGGGTATACAAATCCACTGATTTGAAGCAAAATCCGCGATCCGCGCCAAAATATTAGATAAATCCGCAATCTGCTGTATTAATAAGATCTGAAATCTGTGTAAAACATTCGCCAGATCCGAAATCCGGACAATTTTTTCTGTGAAATCCGACGATCTGAAAACCTATTCACCCCCCCACCTTACACCTGTGCAACTGAGGATTTTTGCCTCCATTGCATGTGGAGAGTGTTTCCAGTTTGAGCAAACATTGCAGATTTTCTCTAGATATTCCAGAACACTGTCCAGATCAATAAGAGATGACTCTTACCAGACCTCTAGATAGAACAGTTTAGAACTAATAGAGCTATATCTAGTATAAATAAGTTAGTTTAGTTCAGGTTTCAGTCTTCTTGACGTAACACTGGATCAATAAGAGACGACTCTTAATTACTGGACCTCTAGGGAGAACAGTTTAGAACTGATTGAGCTATCCAGTACTGGGTATAAATAAAGTTAGTTTAGTTTAGGACATACATTCATAAACTTAACATAATCAGCAGAATTGATATCCCCCTCTGCCATGGTTTGTCTTTCAGCCTCGTCAAGCTCACGTGCATGTTGTGCCAAATCAACCGGCGTAAAATATGGACCTAGTGAAAGAGGGGAAAGGAAGGAATCCTCGTTACAACAGGTTGGTGGAACCTTGCTAAGCTATGACCTCTCATAGCCTGGGTTAGCTCAGCCAAGAGCTCTTGTGTGTAGTTAATGCTGTGACTGAAATTTCTTAAGTCAATAGAACAGGAAATAGATATTGTATTGAGAATTTAGATGCCCAATATATTATATTCTTGTTACTTAAATTTTACCATTGACATTGTATGGGGGCTTATGGTATTTTGCAAAACAAAACGGCAAGGGATGAAGGATTAGGGTTCCAATTTCATAAGTTCCAATTCACAGCAGAAAGTTTTGTTACATATGGCCAATGACAATTTATATCAGAGGCAAGTTCAAACTTGTCAACTTATGATGCTTTAAACATAGTACTTCAAGTTAGACACTTCAAGTTAGACAAAATGTTTTTTATTATTTTGTCTACATACAACAAAAGCTTTGACAATTATAAACGGGTGAAACACAAGCTTATGTAACTAAAATTCTGGTAATCTATTTAAGTTTCTATCCAAACCTTGCAGCAGAGAGTTCAGACAATGCTGGGCACATAGAGAACCTTCTTGCTAAGAGAAAAATTTCAAATTTATTAAAAATAACACTAATAAATCAACATTATATTAAAAACTACAGATATTAAACATTCGGTACAAACCTTTTCAAAGTGTATATATTCCATAACATTTGTGAAATACTTTCATTCTGTAAAATACAAAAATATTTTGAATGCACTTCTTCCTGTACATGAAGATTGTATACTTCCTTTACTCCAGCGGTGAAATTCCTTAATTTTCCTAAAATTTCCTAAATGACATAAACATAGTTACAAATTCATAATATATAACAGATCCAAATTGTTCTTATTCTGTAAATATAAGTATTTTTTTTGTTGAAATTTGGCTCTCGGAAATGCCGCTTCATGCATTTAGGCCCAGATTCAGGCCATTGAAATGAATATAACAGGCATATGGATTCTCCTGTTTTTAAGGATAAATTACGAAGAGTGAGTCAAAGTATGAAATGATTCTGGATGATGGGATTTAAGAAGTTTTGTTTACTTCTCCCCAGTTCCCCATCTTTGTCACTTGATGTATTTAATAAAAAAGTACACAAAAAATATTTGAAATATGTCTTCAATTTTATATTTATTGATCTTGGCTTAACTTTAAGCTAAAATGGCTGGATATTGGAGATTATATAGCAGTATTTATATTTCTGTCTGTCTAGGTGTTTTGGCTGCAGCGAATGGACAAAATCCAATGACCAGCTCACCTATGTCGTCGATTATATATTTTTACAATAAATCTTCAAATGTCAGGTAATGCTTATTATTGTTAAATAAGTCTGATAAAGATTAGGTTTTAATCTACAGTATTTTGATTTCACAATGAGGGATTTATAATTCATAATATTTCGCTTTATATAATTTTTGTATTTTTATTTGAAAGCGTTTATATATTATTGCAAAAAATACAAGACGCACTTATAAAGCACTTAACGACGTGGCAAGAACGTGTTAATAATACTGTGACTAAAAATAATTGCTTATTTCCTGTAGTTTATCAGTGTGTCTCAGACAGGAACGGTTTACAAGAAAATAGTGTACTTGAGAAATTGATATGCCTGACTACACACAAGTTAAATCTGGTCAAAAAGGTCAAACCGTAAATCTAGTCTGTGCATGATATGTCCTTTGTAGGCCCTTTCAAGTAGGTCAAACATTGAGTGAATGCATGCCATGGAGAACAGCAGTATTTTCAAAACAATGAAAAGACAATGCAGGCCCTGTATGGAATGACATTTTTTGTGCACCGCCCGCACATTTGCCAAAATGTGCACCAAAATACTAGTAAATATATTAGCAGGAGCAACGTTGTGCACGGCACATGTGCCGTGCACACCACTTACATTCCATACTGGATGCAGGCTGCCTTAGCCAGAGGTTTCGTATGTATATATATTGGTATATATAGAGGATATTACATGGCGGCACAAAGATATGACTTTTATCTTCGAGTGGTGAAAACAATATTTTACGAATGAGCACAGCGAGTGAGTGAAATATTGTTTTTAATACGAGAAGAAAAAAGTCATATCTTCAAGCCACCGTGTAATGTTCTGTTTATTATATAGTCCCAAGCAAAAAATGTGAAATTTCACGCTCTAAAGCAAATTGTCACGTGATCGATATCTTCACTAGTGAAGATATGGATATCTTCACTAGTGAAGATATGGAAAATATCTCACTGTGTAGTTTTCAGTATCTCACTCTCTAATATATAATAAACCATTTTACATTTGTTATACAGAATTTTATTTTAAAATAGTTGAAATACAGGTATCGTAGTGTGGAATTTTGGGTATACTGGTATATTGAGCCAGTGTTATGGAGTATATTGGTATTCTGGCTGAGCCTAACGATGGAATATTCCAATCACTGAATGGTTATTAGACCTGCCAATTCACCCAAATCTTTCAACTGGTGACACCTGATTTTTTAACAAATCTCCAGATCACTGTTCTATTGTCAATATATTCTTTATATTAAATCTTTGCAGTTGTTGATTAGGTTGCATTTGCCAATTTCAACATTGTTTTCCTCATGGGATTTCAGACATCCTCATATATATTTTATTTCATAATCACAGTAATAACCATCCTATACAGTATGTCACCATGTTAACAAAGTTCATTTATTTCAGTAATGGTACCACTCAGCCACCAGTAATAACCACCCTACGCGCCACCACTGTAACAACGACAGAAGAAGCACCAGCATCAGCAGAGGAGGAACATGAGAAGTCGATGGAAATATTTTTCATTTTGTTAGTTGTTGGTAAATATCCTGGATTTTTATTTTGCTTTTCTGAGCGACTTTACTAGATATTATTCCAGTTATGTCTTCAGGTCAGTCATGGCGTCGTGTACGCACAGCGTACCTATTTTTAATTATTACCAGAGGTATTATTGTAGGTATGCATGTTCATCATTGGCAACATCATGTACGCACAGCGTACCTATTTTTAATACTATTAACTTATTACTTAGGGCCTGTTGTTCAAAGATTGGTTAGTGTTAACCCTGGGTTAAAATTTAACCCGCTGTTTTGGTTTGTTTATTTCTGCATGTCTGTTTATTTCTAAACTCCAGGGAAATAAACTCCTATGATCCAGCCAAGATTGCTGAAGAAATATTTCCAAATTTATAGACAAGCTGTCAGGAAGTTTGCTTTAAACTTTAGGTTAACATAAGTTTAAGCTAATCAGCTTTTGAACCAACTGCCCCAGGTTTATATCCAACATCATGTACGCATATCGTACCTATTTTTATTATTATTTGTACTTTTCTAGGCTTGTGTATTTTTGTGATCTACTTTCTTATCAAACATCGCTTTCATTACCTTCCTGAGAGTGTTGCCGTTGTTTTCTTAGGTATGGTTACATTTTTTCTCAACCAGTTTGTTGGTTCATCTATCAGCCAGTCCATCGGTCAGCCACATTAGTTGGTCGGTCAGCAAGCCTTGCCCTGACTCAAAAACAAATGCACTTGACAAATAGCGCATCTCTGTGACCCAACAGACGCTTCCAGAAAGTACGTCACCTTCGCAATAAAGCATCGTTTTCGTGGTTGAGATGTTGGGCTTTAATTGATATCACACGCACGAAAACGAGGTTCTATAGCCAAAGAGAGATACTTCAGCTCCGGAAGGGTGTATTACGACGCTTTTCTCGCGCACCTACTAAATTAGAATGAATGACACATTTGTTTTTGCAATAGTAACATTTATTGCCCAGGTTTCAAATAAGGTTTAAATTAGTTTCTTCATCGTGAAAAAAGACGCTTGACAAAACGCGTGGATACATGTTTCGAGACGCGCGCAAGGGCGCGCTCGACAGACAGAACGCAATTCTGAGCAAGGCCTGTCAATAGTTAGTCAGTAAGTCAAACAGACCGTCATTCGGGCAGTCATTTGGGCAGTCAGCAAGTTTGTCAATGAATGAGTCACACAGTTACTTCATGACAATTTTGCTTTAGGTGCATTGGTGGGTCTGATCACGAAATTTTTGACTCATTTTAATGTTGGAAATTGGAGGGTGAGTAAATACATAGTACATGTGAAAAACATCACTGAATCATTCATTCATTATCAACGTGGTTTCAATCAAATGATCTATTTTCTAGCAAGAAGAAGAGTTGGATCCTACAATATTCTTTCTCATTCTTCTGCCACCAATTATTTTTGAATCTGGTTACTCCCTTCATAAGGTATACGTACGCCATTCTCTTGGAAAGCGATTGTAGTTTCAATGTTTGTAGTATTTTTGTAGCTACATTAATTCACAATTTTTCACTGTGTATAGGGTAATTTCTTTGCGAACATTGGGACCATTTTATTATTTGCCGTGTTTGGTACAGCTATCTCAGCTACAGTTGTGGGTGGTGGCGTTTATGTCCTTGGCCAGGTATGATATTCACGTGTTCTGATTGCCAACACGATGAGCCAGACACACAGCTGTAGGCTAAGGATCGTCTAACATAAATCGTCAGACTTTTTACCTCCCTGTCCACACAAACTGAGCTAGGAGAGCGGAGATACGACGTTTTGGTGCACAGTTGGTTGACTATACAACATTTATGACTTGTTATGCTGTTGTTTTAGGCTGGGATTGTCTTTAAACTCAGCGTGGTAGAAAGGTAAGCATCGCATGAGATAGGTGGATTGCCTTCCACCTAGTGTCTATGCCACTGGCTAGTAGAATATGCAACACAAATAACTCGGGGTCGATTGTGTAAGATTCTTACACTTTTGTAGTTAAATTGTACATAGTTAACTCTGAATTGTGATTGGTTAAGTACTGTTTAATAAACGAGCAGGAGTGTTTTATTATGTTTAAAGACACGAGCGCGCAGCGCGAGTGGCTTTAGACATAATAAACACGACCTGCGAGTTTATTAAACGGCTTCAAACACGACTACAAATTCAATAGATATAC